>WUAM01000317.1:2750338-2788203 GCA_024336885.1 Actenoides hombroni
TAAAATAAATTACATATAGAACAGGAATAAATATACAAAGTTATAAATGTCGAAAAATATGCTTATACAGTCTTCAACATAAATGTTGTATACAGGATATAGCTGTTCATAGAAACTACAGTATTACCCTATAATACAGTTTTTCTGAGGGATAGTAAGACAATCTTAATACATTGCCACTTAAGTATCAAAATAACAATGAGATTTCTTTGTATTATTTCCCACGATCATAAGCATGTAATCTGTAAATTACAGACATTCAAACAATAATCATTAGCTTTCTTAAAAATGAAGTGAATACAAAAAATTAACAACATGTGCCAGAGGAAGACACTGTAGTGTAAGCAATTAAGCAGTTATATTTTTATATATTTAAACATTTTATATGTTTAATACTATCCCCCAAGACATATGCTGTTCCCTTCTCACCCTACCCAGGTACTGTTATACTGAAAAGTACAGATGCATATTGGAACAAATCTCCTTATTTTCCTTCCATACTATTTTTCGTTGCAGTTGTTGTATTTGTCAGAAATGGTCATTTCTCCCCGCTCTTCCCCAGTGTGATTTCACTCACTGAGCTGTGGAGGAGCAGAACTATGCTGCAACTATCCCAGCTCCAAGACCCTTCAACGGGAACGTAAAGAACAAAGCTTTGTCCAAGGAGGTGTAAGCACAGATAAAGCAACCACTGCTCACAGAAATGAGAGTTTTGTTGTGGTCCTCACTAGACCACTTTGGGCCTGCCCTTGAGACACACGACTAGAACTTGGATCACAACTTTTTTGGGCAACTTATTATGCCTCTTAATGTACTATGATCTTGAGTGGAGAAGCATCACAGAGAATTTAAAGAAATGCAAAGTTCTTCTATCTTTTAAAAAAACACTTGGAGTAAAAGTAATGTGAAATCTCTCTATATTGCAAATATAAAACAGTTTTAAAGCATTGCTAAATTGCTAAATCTGAATGCTTTAGTGAAAATTCCTGTTAAGATATGCAGAAATCAGTCATGTCTCCTTTCATTTAAAGTCATATTTTTTGCTTTTGTTATAAAATTTAAGTGTAACCCAATTAAATGAACATATATATTACACAACCATAAGCCTTTCCAGAGCATTTTTTTTATTAGCATTTCAGCTATGATGTGTAAAAATAAACCAGTAAAATAATATTTTTTAGTATCATGTAAACTGACAGGCAAATATACATTAATAGCAATCGACAAAGAACCCTTCAGCTATGATTGCACAAACTTTTGGCTTCCTCCTTTCTCACGAAGAACCTGTCTACTTCTTACAGCATCCAGTTCTGCATGATACCTGTTTTCTGCTACTAGAGAAATGTTGACATCATGGATAGCAAAGTCAAACTGTATATAATGTGAATGGCATTCCTGTAAAATCTCTCTTGTTGGTTCTTAGTGAGGCTGCTGCTAATATTTAAATAAAAAGAACACTAAAATCTGATCCATCTTCTCTTAATTTCAAGGAGAGTTGATTCAGATCGATAACTTTTAACATATTCCCCAACCGATCTCTCTAAGCAATTAAGTAACACAATATCAATGTTAGAAAAACTTATTTACATCCCTGCTTTTCCTTTTATCAAATATTAGTAATCTGCTAATGTGCTGGATTGAGACCCCCCCCTTGTCCTGAGAGAAGCAAGCAAGCAATTTGAATCCATAAGGTCTAATAAATGCCTGTAACTTTAAATCTGTAACTACAGATGACATTAAATGATCTATTATAGTTGCAAAACAATTTCAAAAAAATGCGGTGCTCTTAAACTCCTGAATCTTTACGAAATTTACTCATCATGGCTAAATGCCATCCCAAACTGATTATCTTCATTAATGCTTTTATAAGACATTAATATCTATGTCTCCTTCTATTTCAGTTCTTTATAGAAAAAATATCAGACTAAATATTTGGAATCACAAAATTACAAACGCCTGAACATCAACGAATCAAAACTGAAAATACTGTGCTTTTACTCTAGGACCTGGGTTTTTTTTACCTAAAAGATAGTACTTGAAAAGATACATAGAAACATATTTTAGAAGACCTTTTTACTGAGCAAGACATATGCCGTGGAAAAATTTCAATCAATGTATTTCAGGTCTTATTAGATTTGTGCCTCAGTTTCCACATCCATTAAATTAAAGTGCACTTTCAATCATAACTAATTGGTATACTTAAATATTCGTAAGCCATAGGATGTTATTTTTGTGCATGATTTATGCACACATAACAGCCTGCTAGTTTGGGCAGTTTAATTTTTACATTTTTTTGTTACATTACTTGTGAGTGAATGAGGTAGTTCTCAGTTCAACTCAACCTAGCACCTCCTTCCTGAACACAGCTGAGTTGGGGGACTGGGTGAAGAGGTAGATTTATTGATATGTATGTTTGTATTTAGGGAAAAAAATTACTACTCAGGCTGCAGATCAGTTTCCAGATAACATGAATGTCCAGATAATTCCCATCTCAAGGATACCAACAGCTATCCCTTCAAGTTCTGGTTACATTAAGGACTTCCAGAACACACGCTTTGCAAGCAACCACATCACATTTAGCTGAATTTAAATTAGATCCTTCATTCCATTTTCAATATTTCTTCCCCTATTTGTAATCTAGATATTTCTAAAAAAAAAACACAGTGAAAATTCACAGGCATAATGATAATATTATGTTGCCCATCACTGGCATGCTTATTTATAAATATCTGGACATGAATAAAGAATAATGTCAGCAAGAACTGAGTTGCTCTTTAAATGAAAATAATCATCTGTCTATTTCAGTCATGCAGCTGTGTATGCAGTAGGAAGTCTCGCTCCCAAATATTACCATGACTCATCTACTTTCCTTTCCAAATAGTAATCTTTTCTCTGTTTAAGTGCAGCGTTGATAAATTCTGTTCAAGCTGCATTGCTACGTTAACTCCCCCCTTTCTAGATCTGTACATTTTAACTGCAGTTACCCATTTATATCGATAAAATTACCCAGCATAACCAGTGTGGTTACAAGGTTCCTTCACACAAACAGTAGACCTGTCAAATTCCCTACCTTTATCAATGCTAGCATTTGAAATAGCATGCAAAATGGTAAGAGTATAAATAGAAAAGGTACAGCTGATTGCAGCCTGGAAGTCTCACATCTCTGTGGAAATAGAGGAGTTAATCAGCCCTGGCAGTTCGGAAAGCTTGCAGTGAAATACAGGACTGTACTGCAGATGTGTGGAGCATACAGAAGGTGTGGCCCGTACTTTCTGCATGCATATTTAAATACCTAAAATTATATGGCCTTAGGTTATTATTAAAAAATAACCCCCAGAGGAAGAAGAATTGCACAGCAAAACAAGGCCTAACACATTTCTTCAAATAGAGAGCTGAGAGAAAGAGAAGTAAAAGCCCGGGTTACTCACGATTCTTTTCACCTCTCCACCTTGACCCCGCTTTTATTCTAGGTGCGACGTCCACAGCAGGAATTATGTCTACTAGCCCGAGCAGCAGCAGCAGTGACAGCACAGCCATGCCAGGTAACAAAAAAACCCAAATCACCTCTACCTGGAGTACTGATAAAGATGAATTAGAAGACTTTCCTTAGGAGTGAACAATCGGAGCTAACAGCACTTACTCAGCAGAGGTAGAGAGAGATGTAAAGTATCATTCCTACTAGAAATGTTTATTAAAAATTTCCATTGCATCAATTATTTCTTTTATCCAGGGAATGTAAAAACAGTTGTAAAGGCTTCCCCTAGCCAGGAGCCTCTGGCACTCAGACGCTGGAAGAGATGCACTGGCAGCTTTCTGTAGTCCTTCAGAAGCCACCGGCTCCTCACCTGCCTCTGCCACCTCTCAGCCCTCCTCAATGTTTATCTACATTCCCCACAGCACCCTAGCAAGGGACACAGCCGGGCTGAAACCGGAGGAGTTTTTTCTCCTTCACTTGTATATTTCACTGCAGTTTCACAAAGCTGATGACAGGGAAAATTTGAATGTTAACACTCAAAACTCATTACATCTATCAATGAGCACAAAACCACAGGTTTTAAAGATTCCTTCTCTACCCAAAAAGGGGGGCAAGAGAAGGGAGGAAAGATAACGTACCTAGGACAAGAAAGGCTTAAAAAAAACCACCTTTTTTTTTTTTTTTTTTTTCCTTTAAGCTATTCAATAACTCTGTCTCTTTTCAGCATATCTTCTATTTCTAGGGAAAATAACACAAACAATGCCACCTCCCACCCAGGTTTCTGTCAGCAGATGCTGCATAAATGGAACAGTTCACCAACAGTAAGAGATCTGAGAATGTATGTATATGATCTGTGTTACCTAACAAACCTTCACCCTGCAGCCCAGCAGCGTCTGGGCAGCCAGTACCCAGTGCAAGCAGACTCCAGGGCTTGCAGCATTAACAGTAGTATTATTGGAAGCTATTTAACCCCATATCTATCAGTGCCAGGGAGCTAGATCACAGGCTTCCCTGTGGCGACTGAGAGAGTCTCAAGGAAAAACTAACAAAAATTATCTGCTAACCCTTTCACCACAGTTATGAAATCATTCCACATGACCTGTGGGGGCCCAGGGAAGCTTCACCAGGAGAGCTGAAAATCACCATAATAAGACCAGAGTGCTTTCACTCATGGTGACAGAGAGCTTCAATCTGGATTAAGTCTTCATTTATATTCAGTAAAAGAAACTGCAAAATACCTAGGTATAAACATCAGCCTCAGGAATACTTAAAATTGTTACTTACCTATACAACGGTAAAACTAATTTTCCTAATAGAATAGGAATGAATTAGCATTCTACATGCTGATCTTCTGCCTCACACATTGCATCTTGGCTGTTGCGTAGATGCTATGGCTATAACTGAGCTGCAGAATTAAGGTGTTGGTTTTTTTTTTAAATAAAGTACCAGAATAAATTTCGAGATACAGTTTCAATTACCAAGAAAGGAGAGACTAAGTAAGCTATTTTAGTCTTCATAATGTATCTATTAATTTATAGCGTTCGCAGCCACTGTTCTTTATGAAATTGCAGCTCAAAATTATTAGTGTTATTGAAATACTCCACAGTGACCGACTAAGGCATGACCACCTGAAGCCATTAATTTCTAGACACTATCATGTCAGTGAGGGTAACTTTCCAAAAGAGGCCAAGAGCCATTTTTCACCTAGAGCTGGCAGACTTTAGATGATCACATAAATACTGTATCAGAAAGTCTTCCATGATTATTAAAGTAGTTATCCTTGAGTCCTTCAAAAGGAACAGTCTGTTCCTTCATTTGGACCAGTTGGAGAAATTAGGAAGAGAGATGTACTCTTATTTTAATTTGGGATAACTACATTTCAGGACAAAAAAGAAAGCACAGAAGGTAAAGAACCAGTGATCTGCCAAAGCTCCCACATGTTACACATTGCAAGCAGTCTTCTGTTTTGCTCTGACGCCAGCAGACCCTCTGTGGCTGTTTTCCCTGTGCAGATGACCAGGACAGGGTGGTTTCCACATACAGACCCAGCACTGTGTCTGGACAGGGAGAGCAGTCACTGCTTCCTTGCCTCAGTGGAATTTCCTGATGAAAAGATTTGGTTTCTTTGTGATCATTTTATTCTACAGAAGTCTCAATTACGGCCTGAAGAACAATGGAGCATCACTCCTGTATGTGCCATTGGGGCCTTTGCCCCATAGCAAAACCAACTTCTGTGGTAACATACCAGCGTTAAAAGACATGGTTAGGGATTTCAGATTGTCTTTTTTTTAAAGCACATTCTAACTGCACACCCTTCACCATCTGAACTCACACCAAGGAAGTGTGACAATACTCACTCTCTAAAGATGACTCATCATGGTGCTACTTATGTAAGACATCTGAATGTACCAAATTACTCACTGCACCAAAAATACAGCAAAAGAAAAAGCCTCAGTTAATACAAGGTGGTCCTTTAGGAGCATATTAGCAGTGATGTGGAATGATATAAGTTTACTCTGAATGCAGAAAAATTGTCTTTTCAAATGACAGCTGCAGTTTGGAGTACCGAAACCAAAATGCTTTGCGATCTTGCAGTCAGCAGTGTACTGCTTAAAGGACAAAAGATAGAGATTTTCAAGGAAAGAAAAAAAAAAAGCAAAAAGCATGGAATTCCAGACCAAGAAACGTGAATCTGAGCCAAAAACTTGAGCTGCCTCATAGAAGAAACTTCTGCTTTGTAGTTAATGCTTGTTATCCTTTGGTCACAGATCCAAACCTCGTTGAATCTTGTGCTGTGCAAATGTAAACTGGTGCATCAGACTGGTATTTCAGCAGATGTCTGCTGAGCTCTCAAGACACACGCTTGTTTTGTCTAGTAGGCAATCTTACACACAGTTAATGGAAAGTTTCAGAACTGCAGTCCAGATAGCTTTTTATTTTACAAGTCTAATAGAAGGGTACCTTTATAGACACAAAATCTACATGGACATTTTTGCACAGGCTGCATCAGTTTATCCTGTCACAGGAGAAAGAGTTGTTGTCTTCAGAAGAGCTACCCTGTATCCTGATGGGTGTGAAGGGATGCCCAAAGCAGCATCCTGTAAGTGACCATTTTTCTCTTAATTCACACCAAAATGCAGTGAGACAGGGAAAACTCATCACCAAAAAAGCTTTTGTATGACCTTGTCTAACAGAGTGCCTCCTGCACAGTGTTGCTGGTTACCAAGATGGACAATTACTACCATAAAAGCAATGCCAGTCCACTGCCTTTCCAACTGGAGCAATAGCAAGTGAAAGTGAACTTGTTAAGCATTCAGGGGTGTGAAGCCCAATCAAAGGTGGCCTGTTTCTATATGATTCAGTGTTTTATAGCTCATTTAACTAGTTTCAGTTTCTGATGTATAATTTCTGCACTTGTGAGTTCCTTAGCAATTCGTAAGCTTACTCAAAAGCAATACAATTTATTCTGGAATTAGCCACATGGACACCTTTTTCAGAGATGCAGTGGAGCACTTGAAGATGTTACACCAAGACTGGAAGCCTTTCTGACTTATATGCTGCAGCTCAGTCAGAAGTTAAGGACCTGATGATAAAATTACAAAATTAATTTATGGTCTGTGTTACACTAGTTCTATCTAGCTTTAATATGTCATTTTCTAAAATCTTCAGACATATTTAATTTCTTTTCTCCTCAGCTTTCATTATGTCCCAGCCTTTTAATTTTTGTTTTAGTGTATCATAGATAATAGTCATTAGCAATTTACTGCACAGTTCCTTCCTTGGGTCAGATATCTTCCACAGAGGTTTTTCTCCATAAAGAGCAGAACTTTTCTAAAGTTCTCTCTCCCTTCATTAGAGACTTCACCTTTACCTTCTTCTAAAGGGTAGCAGAGCTTTCTGCAGCACCCTGGCATGGCCTTCTAGGAAGAGTCTGAAACAGCTTTCTTCTTTTCTGCACAAGGATGCTTCATTCACTGAGACATGATGAAAGCTACAGACTCTCTTGCTGGAAGCCTGCAAGGCCATGAGGTTAGACCATTTATGCACTGAAGTCCTTCTCCATTCTCCTCAAACCAAAGCCACTTCCTTACAAAAGCAGTTCTCTGTCACCTCTTCTGAAGAACCCACCACTGACTGTGTTGGAAATTGATAATCTAGGAAAGCCTTTTTTTCACAGAGGTTGTGTTCTGCTTTAGTGCTGAAAGAGGACAGACTGACAAGGAAGAACCTGGCCTCCACAGTGCAGGTTCATGAGTCATCTTCTCCTGCAAGTCACACTAGGATTGGGTCAACTCATACATAAAAGCATCTATTGCCCTCTCCCAGTCTTACCATGGAGGGTAATGAACTGCCCCTAGGGTCCCTGATTTGAAGGTGTCTTTCTCAAGTTTGCAAAACAAAGCAGGCCTGTATTTCTGCAGTACAGGTTGTATTTAAACCACTGCCACATACAGTTCTTACATTGACTTTGATGCAGTCTCCCATTTTAGAAGAAAGACTAAAACTGGTGACTATCAGAGATCCTCTGTGAGGCTGCCATATGGAGACTTTGAGGCAAAGACTTTAAGGGCAACAGTTACAGAACTCATTAAAACTAAAAATTAGCCGAGTTTTATTTTGCAGCCCTATGACCCTAACAACTCTGGGGAGATCAACTCAGACACAGCAATGTTCACCATGAAAACACTGCAATTCTGTGAAGCAAAGGGTGCACACACATCATGCAGCAGCTTGTACTGAGACCAGACCTACATACCATTTTACTCCTGCCAGCTTGAGGAAATGGTAAAGTTCTCAGATCAGATTGGTAGGGAATTTTTTTTTGCTTGTAATATATAACTATTAAATACAACAGTCAAACAAGGGATGCTGAGACTTTCCATAGCTCATGGAGAGTGCAAAACAGACCTTAAACTTTTTTTTTTTTGTCATTCAAATGCATAAAATAAAAAAAACAAATAAACAAACCAAAAACACACAAAGCAAAATTTACCATTCTACTAACATACACTTCCCTTTTTCTGTTAACGTATTGAACACCAACAGTGCACTTAGCACTGTATAACCATATAAATTGACATTTCCTCTCTCCCAAAGACTTCATGATCTAGCACAATTATGTCTTAAAAGTCATCACTTCTATGAGAGCACATGTTTGTTTCTTAATTTCCTCACTTCTGAGCACTTCAATTCTCAACCACAACATTATACGTTTTGCTAGCACCTTTTAAGTTCTTTGTGGTAGAGGAACACAAATGTGTTCTGCATAAATAGGTACACACATAAAAATTTTTAAGTGCGTGTACATGTATCTATATATACATCCTTCGGCTAATAAACTCACCAACACATAAACAGAGCAAGAATTGCTCAATTGAAAAAAAACTCCACAGTTTTGATCCATATTATTTAATCTTGATTAAAGTTACATTTCAGTAAACCAGTCTTGGTTTGGGTCAACTAGTCTTACATATATAATTATTTATTGTATACAATTAACACTACATAAAGTTCCTTTTTAGTGAAAATTTTAAAAGAGATTATCTGGTTTTTGAAGGGAAAAAGTAGAATTTTTCTTACCTATGTGCCTTATCAATTTTCTATCTATCCTTATGACCTCAAGGTAACACTGAATTTTTATATTTATTTTTTTTTAAGTGCGAGGGTCTGTGGCCATCAGCTATAAAAAAGACTTCAAAACACATACTGAGATCAAAGAATATTACCAGACTTATTTTTTCCATATGGTTGTAGAAGAGCAGGCATTAGACAAAGTCTCTGAAGCTAAGTCAGCAACTACTGTGCTGACAAAATACTACTCTGTGCAGCCACAAATATTTCTACACAACACAAAATTACTGCTTTAAAAGCAAAAAGTACCATCAGACTCTGAATCTCAACATGCCACTAGTAAAGAAAGCAAGACTTTCACAACAGCATCACATCTCTATATCCCTTCTTAGCTCTGGCACTATATCATCCAAAAACCTGACTCTATCTCAAGACCTCTCCTTGACTCTTACACCATGGCATTTCAGTCTTTTAAAGGCACTTTGTCTCTTACTTTTTGGACCCTTAAAGAACAGCCACAGCATGCCTTCTTATAATGATCATTCAGGATTTCTATGTGTGACTGTACACCTAATAAATCTGCACAGTTATATTTTAACATAGCCAGTGGTTTTTGCTAGCATAAATGAGAAGCCATATGAGACCACCCCAAGAACGCTTCCCAGATGAAGCTGAAAGTAAAATTTTATAAGATAATGTTGGTGCTTTTAACATAAAACTTAAGGATTAAACATGTCCCAAAGACATTTAATGCATGCAAGTCATTTATCATTATCTGCTCTAACAAACTAGCAATCTTTATCCTATTAATTCAGGCAAATGTAGGAGTGTTTACTGAGTGGTGGAGAATTATATGGAAATGTTCAGACAAAAATAAACACAAGAGAACTAAAATGAATGTTGTTTAATGTAAAAATATGTCACCCTACGCAGCTCTCAAAATAAACTGCTAAACTGTGGTTGCCCTTTTTTTTTTTTTTTTAAATGATTGTTAGGCTAATCTGTCAGGCCTAATTTGCATCTCTATATTTAGTTTTTCCCACAGATTTAAAATAAAATGGCAGTGGGTTTCAAGAAAGCATTAAGAGAATATCTGGATATTTTATGATTGCAAGATCAAAGACAAAGCTTGTCCTGCTTTATTATTTATGCTTTTAAAATTTCTTCCCTTTTTGATAATTGCTCTTTATTGAGATCTTATTTTTCTTTCCACCTAGCTCTGAATTCTTCATTCTCCAATCTCAGTGTACTACTTTTTTTTTTCCAGTATAACCTCCGCTTCTCATTCGTCACTTCCTTCTTCTGCAACTCCAGTTAACCAACCCCTACTCTGTGATGAGATACCACACAGCAGAGGTGTGAAAGAAAGGTAGCTGGGCTGAGAACTATGCCAACATGAGTGAATAATGATGAGAAACCAAGGCAAGGGTGGCATTATCTCAGCAGCTATTTTGAGTAGATGACATAAAAATGTGATATGCCTTGTACATTTGCCCTGTTCAACATTTCAGCTCAAAAAGTTAGAAACTGGAGCCAGCCTATAAAGTATGTAAAACCCACTGAAATTTATCCCAGAAGATGGAGACATTCTGGTATTCATTCTGTTCATTTAAGAAAAGAAATAGCTTTCTACACATGCTTGCATGATTCTGGAATACAAAACCAGCTAATTTTTCCTGGGGTGGGTGGCATGGGGAATTACTTTGGCAGATGGGCAGAGAAGAGGAACTATAACAAAACATAAAAGCAGGTGTAAGAGTCTGGATGCAATTTTTCTGCATCTGCCAACACTATTTCAACCTAAATTGCAATGCAGTGAAGGCATTACACTATCTTTATCCAAGCGAGTTAGGGCATTTCCTCTGCAGTGCTTCAATACTGATCTTCAGAACAAGAATGAAGGTCAATGTCTCACAGTCTAATATAAAAAAATCCCAGTTGAAGGACAATTTTAACAGGAAATTGCTTTGGTGTTAATGAACTAACTTGAAAAAAAAAAACCAAAAACACCACTGTTTTTTGGTTTTCCATTTTTTCTAGGAAAACTTAATTCTTCAATGTTGAATTGTGTTATTAGGAGACTAAGTACTTTATAATCATTTTAGCAGAGATAGGGCTTGTGTCCCAAATGGCACAAATAATTCACTGACTGTAGCAGAACTACAGCAAACTGTGAGCATCTGGTCTCCTTTGCTTTGATCAACATTTTCAAAGCCTACTTGAGAAAGATGGATGCTCGTTCCAATTAGGAGAACAATGGAAACTGAGTTTCCATGTACCAAGAGAGAAGGCGGTAATACAATTTTCAGCAGTCAATGGAAGTTAGTGGTCTGACTTCTATTTGTGCCTTTGAAAATCTCCCAAGTGAGATTCTTTGGGTGAATTAGAGCTATGGGGTAATCTGCTAAATTAGAACAGAATCAATAAACTAAACGAAAACATTTACCTTAAACTCTAATTTAAGCCCTGAGCTGATGGAATTAAAAATGTATCCATAATAAATGTATGGAAATAAAGTCTCACCACTAGCTGATATGTCATAAAGAGCACGGGGCTAAAATTACCACCTAAAATCTCATGCCAACTCTACATTCAAGTGAAATATAATACAAATATGTTTTTCTATGGGTTGGAATACAGAGATACTCAGAACATAGGTCACCGTGTCTGGCTTTTATTTATTAATTAAACTACAAAATACTTTCTTAGCTCATTCAGGGCAGCATTTCACTTTGTTTCATGTTGTATTACCATACACAGATATGTTAATAGAAATCAGCCCAATGACAAAACTATGTGGTTTTAATAAATTCCACCATTTTCAATCTAGAAAATCACAAGTAGTGTTTAGAATTATGTAATAATAACTAAAACACAGGGTAATAAACATTCCTAAGTATATGAGCTACTTGAAATTAATAATTTCAGTAATAAAATCAATACTTTTCTCATAGTATTTAGTAATTGCTTCCAATATAAGCTCTGGCTCAATTAGTGCACAGAAGCTTTTGTCATCTGTTAGAATAAGTTTCCTATATGCTACTGTAAGGCTTTCTTAACATTTGGGTCCATGTTACCATTTCTGTCTATTATAAAAAGAAGCATTATTTTGGGAAATTATTGAAAATATGCACGTCAAATAACCAGGAAATAGCTGGAAACATCCAAGTGACTATTGTAAAGATTATCAAATCACATTTTGGAGGCATTCAATCCTGACCATTTTCCATTGATAAAGACGTGAAACACCTAAAAATTGCAAATGCACCTTTCAATTATTGGCAGCATTTTATTATGGGAATAAAAAATTGTATTATTTAAGTGAAAGATGTGGTTTTAACAAAAACAGTGTGGATATAATAACAAATTTCTCCTTACTAATATCAGGGTGAAACATGGCTAAATTATGCTGTGGAAAAAATGAATTTTTGGGAGGCAGAACTATGTCATAACATAATTTACCAGCAGACCTTTTTTTACAGACAAG
The DNA here is from genome assembly GCA_024336885.1 of Actenoides hombroni. Classification (NCBI taxonomy): domain Eukaryota; kingdom Metazoa; phylum Chordata; class Aves; order Coraciiformes; family Alcedinidae; genus Actenoides; species Actenoides hombroni. Next base: position 2,762,872 of record WUAM01000317.1, read on the forward strand.
TTAGATATATTATGTATAACACAAAAATAAGTAATAATCAGCAAAATAAAATGAAAATTACTCAACTTTAGTAAGATGATTATCCTACTTTCTCATAAGATGGGAATGATGAATATCACCTTCTAAAGTTATCAGTGTAAGTCCCTGTGTATGAAAAGGAATGTACCCTGAATACTGTTAAATGGTTTCAGTGCCTGCAGGTGCAACTTCTCACAGAAAACCTAGTTTTCCTCTATTTAGTAAGTCTAGTCTATTTTTCTCTCCCCCTGCCCCTGCCCCCCCTTATTTTTTTTCCTGATTGTTTGATTTTCCATGTTAGCTAAGTTGACATGTTAGCTGCTCACTTACATGTAGACCTGTTGTCTGATACATTTCACAGATTTCTGTCCTGTTGACAGCTATTCTAGGTGCATTCAGAGCTATTTTAAAGATTAAATCTGTTAAAATGACAGCTCAGGCCAGTTAAGACAGTAGTTTCAAATTTACAAGAGTCTGTAAAACCCCCATTTAAAAAAAAATTCAAAATTATTCCCTTTTTTCTATTTTAATCAAATCTTAAAAATATGAGCAGTCACCGAAATACTGTTGGCTTTCCAGATAAAAGCCTAATATTTTAAGTATAAAAATTATATTACTATTAAGGATTAGCATAAGCCCAAAGTATAGTTCCATATGTTATGGTATAACAGGTAGAGTTTCTGTAAAGTAGTAAAAATAGACCTCTAAAACTTGACTGGGTTTCCATATAGTACATTTGCACTGTAGAATTAATAGGGAAAACTGTAGTCTGTAAAAATGAAGCCTACAGAATTACGCAGTATGACAGCCTGCCTGTGCCTTCCAACGAAAGCACTACAGTCTTTTCAAACTGAAGGGTTGACATGAGCAAAAATGAAGACCACAAGTGCCACGAAAGAGGTGAGTAAGTGCAAAGTGTGAGTGGCAGTTGTTGGGATGGATATGCACCCGTGCAGGCTCCAGGCTGACACGGTGGCAGAGGATGGTCTGATGGAAGCTCATACTAGAAAAAGCCTGAATATGCTTTTTCTGTGGGGCCCTGGAAGTCAGCAAAAGCGTTCCTGGCTGACTCCCACTCCACATTTCCTTCTCTCCATTGCAGACTGCTGCAATTTGGCTCAAAATATCTAAAACAAACCCAGAGGGCTGGCTCGAGGTTATTAGTTTAGATTTTGAACACAGTCAACATACATCGTATAAATGAATCTCAGCCTTGCTATACAGAAACACATTTAACATTCACATTGGTTTGGGAGTGATCCTCTGCCTGTAAAAGTGCTTTTTCTCCCCCCATCTTCCAAGACCTAACATTAGCTTTTACTATGCAGTAGAATTTTATTAATTAATTTAAATTCGGGGGAGGGAAAAAAAAAGTCAAAGAGAAGCCACAGTCTGCTCTGATGTAAACAAACTCCACAGAAATCAAAAGCATTTAGTTCACAAACCTCAGGGGATGTTTCGATCCCCTGGAAATCTGGAAACAGGGGAAAGAAGGGAGAGAGAACCCTGTAAGAACAGCATAGAGCTCTTCCCTTGTTCGCCTTTGCTTTCATTCCCTCATTTTCCTTCTCATTTTCTCCTTCTCTCCATCCTATACACTTCTTCACATAGCACATGTGTAACAGAAAAGCTTTGACAATTCACAATTCAGTTTGTTTAAATAATCTATTCATTTAACAGAAAGTTGATTGGTTTATCAGACTACACATTCAGAGGATCTTTTTACAGAAAGAGACGTCCTCAATTGAATTACCAAACCTGTCCTCTTCATTCTAAGTTCCTAGGGATTCTTTAATAATTTGTTCTTTCCTCTCTTTAGAGCAGCTCAAGTCTTTTTCACGGTTAAATATATATTCTTACATATATACATATGCAATATCTATTAGGATAGGTATTTTCTATTTCTTTATAGCAAGGAAACAGATGGAGAATAAAACGAAGCAAATACCTAACATCTTGGTTTGTAAGGTGATAGCTTCTCTAACTAGCTGCTACACTTTGTAGCAGGCATTGTAAAGCCACCTGTGGAACCATTACCATTTATCTGTAATTTAGCCTATTAGCCTTAACACTACGTGACATAATTCTCTGCTTACAACATATGTTGGCAGTTTCACTCTGTGAGGTCCATTTACTGATTCTAAAGTGTTAGCACACAGCAAAACTGTGCCATGTATACACAAAAATCCCTAGAGGAACTTCATATTTGTAATCCACGTTGCTGCTTGATTTGTTTTGAATTAATTTTAAGTTCACAATTCTGAGATGTTTGTAATGGCTTCATATATTACCATGCTTACTGTGCTCATTACATAATGCAATGTGGACCAGAAACCAGGAACTGTAACTCACTATGACATAGTTCAGAAAACTATATCAAAGAAAAAGAGGGGGGAAAAAAACAGTCAAACAAAGCAACAAACCACCTGAAAGAAGAAGGAGGACGAAGGAACTCAATTTTTCTCAAAATCAGCAGGTGTCAGTACTTAACAGAGTAATGAAATAGTGTGTTAAATTGGCAGGGAAACACCTGAACTTTTATTTCATGACTAACTCAAGCTCATCATATTGGCTTTTTTAAGTTAAGCCCAAAGAAAGTCTGCAAAGCAATCAGTTTTGAAAACTGTTTTTTAAAAGACCTTCTTATGTTGGGTTTTTTTTTTTTAAATTAGGACTGTAGGTGTCGCTGTATCAACTGTTGTTAATGCAAATACAAGTAATCATAAATGACACAAATATAGCCAGATTAATTGTAAACATAATTTTAACATGAAGAAAACCCATTTTCATTGGTATGGATTTAAATAATCAAATAAATCTAAGAATATTTGGACCCAAAGTATGTAGCCAGATGAAATGAAGGTTACAACAAGTGACTGTAGACATTACAAAGATTTGTTACTCAACATGAAATTCTTTTTCACACTATGATGCTGAGATTTGAAAGGCTTACCTTCTAAATCCTGCTATCAAATACAGACTTGGTTAGTTCAGATTCCAAAGGTGAGGATTCACCTGACCTATAAATGCTCCTTTGATTCACAGGAACAGTTTGAGTTTTTTCTTGTGCAACACAGAACAATTGATCGATTAGTACTTGCAAAAGTATTGATTTAGACCTCTGGATAAAATCTGTTCTGGGATAGAAGGATGTGTTTTTGAATTTGAACTACCATAAATTAACGAATAAATATTTGGCCTTGAATTAACTTGTGAAGTTCTGCATCAGCATTTTATAATTGCAGCACATATTTCATTTTTATTGGCAAACCACAACTCATTAGAATAAAAGTTGAATTTATACATAGCCAAATGATACAGTTTGTCAAATAAGAACATATGCACTTGGAAATAGTCAACCTTTTCCAGTAATTTCAGAATTTTTCACTGTTCTTGAAAGGGAGAGGTAATGTTTTTTTAAATTTTCTAGAATGCATATAAACAGCTTCAGGAGCCAAATCCTTTATTCTGTGTTTCTGTGCCAGCAGATGGTTCCTTTAAAACCACCCTCCTAGTTTTCATTCTTGAAATAGTACTCCAAGCAACATTTCTGGTTCTGACATCAGAACATCCAGATTTTCTTTATTCTTCTTTAAATCTTAAAAAATTCTCCAACTCCTCATGAAAAAAAATCCAAACCAAAAAACAACAACAACAACAAAAAAACCCACCAAAAGAGCATGCTCTTCTTTTGAGTACAAAGAAGACAACTGTAATCATAAGGCAGAATCTGAAGAAGAGGATTTGAAGAGGGATTAGTGGAGAATGAAGAAAATTTGTAATATTATAAATCAAAATGAAAAAGGAAAAAAAAGAACCCCAACAAAACACCAGAAGAAAATAAAAAGATTTCTTTTTGGCCAGATGTTTGTCATGAACTTTGCTGGAGCTGTGAAGTTGATAAACTATACCAAACAGACTTTAGCAAAAAATGGATAGGAAATGTGAGGTCTGAGAGCCAAGAAACTTAAAGTACAGTATCACAATGACTTTCTAAAACAAGTTGCTCTCAGAAAAAAGTGATCTCCACTCCAGTGAGATCAGTTGCAGTGTGCTTGCCACTCCAGTCTGAACATCTCTTTTTAATTTACAAAAAGGTTAAAAACCAGTAAGGCTAAAATCACATTATTTTTTATTCTCTTCATGACTGAAATACCTGAAGATTCATCTACTCAAAACCTGCTTATTTTTTATGCATTTAATTTGCCTGAAAACCATAAGGTAAAATTTATTGTTCAGTACTCTTTTTATAGGAATTCTGTTAAATAGAATTCTGTTAAATAAAATTCTGTCAGACATTCTATACCAGAACTTGTTTCTGAAATAGTCTATATGGCTATAATAATAATAGTCTATATTTAAATAGAATATAAAAGTGAAGTAATTTACAATAGTCTATTTAATGCTTGCAGCTTTGTTTACCAAGAAACTTTTAAAAGCAGTATTATTTACTCAAAACTGTAACATAATTGCTTTGTCATGGATCTTGACAAATAAAGCAGAATGCATAGCTATATAAACTTTACTCAGTAGACAGGAGCAAGACTACATAAAATTTATTACAGCCTTGAAAATATCTCTACTGTATATTGTAAAAAATGACAGTCCAAAAGTTTTAACATAGGTCTAGTGAAGTTTTTAATCACTGAAACTATGACCTTACTCTACACTTTATTCGGAGAAATGTGTAAATTGTTTGATCGCTCATTTGTTCTTTAAAAATTGAATGTGATACACTGAATTTATTTTTATTTGTGATTTTGTCATCTCAGTTTAACTATGAAATAGGATAATTACCAATTAGGAATTAATACATTTGCAAAGAAAAAGTATTATGTTCTTATACTTGGTAGGTATTGAATAAAGTATGTTATTACAGATAACATTAAATAATATTACTGTATGATCTACAATGCATCTCTCCAGTTTTAATTTTACTAGAGCACCATATATGCTGAATAATTATCGCTTTATACTAATTCTAGTCATTTTTGCTCCAGCCACTCAGTGGAGGTTGGGTCATCCACCTCATTCTGTAGAACAGGAACACAGCAGCAAGTCTGCAATTAGCCATGGGGGCTGCTCCTAGCCCCATAAACACAAAAATAAAACCAGATGTCAGAGATCTGCAGAGGAGATTTAAGGATATCTTATGGCTCCCAGGCACATAATAAAAGTCCAATGAAATTTTTAGATGAGGTAGTAGTATTTAAATATCACAAAATGCTCACATGGAGTATTTTAAGTTGTTTCTACACAATACAATGTCAAAACCAATTCAACCATCTTAAAAACAAATACTATTCCAAGGCGTTTTTCCTCACTCTCTCTCCTCCATTCTCTCTAAATTAAGGAAACTGGAGAGTTATAAAGTCACAATAAAACCTGAACTTCAAAGAGAATGATCCAAAAAAAGATAAGCAAATTTCCAACACTACTGAACCAGGTTCAAGTTATTTTTATGTTGAATGAAATTCTGTTTAGATTCAACTAATACTCTCTTGCTTTAAGAAATACTAGACAAACATTTCGAATGCAGAGGATCTACAATCAAGATGGTGCAAAACTGTGAAGTCCCACACACGTGAACTAGTTATGCAGTCACAAAAATATCCTTAGAGAATACTCTGACATTAGAGGTAATTTAGCCATGTGGAGGTCAATAGCAATTTTTCCATTGGCTCATACAGAATTTAGACAAAAGACTTGAGAAAAAGAAGTGTCAGTGTCTTAAAAAGACCTTTCAATCAGATGACTGGGGAAAGAAGCAAAGCACTGCTCTGCTCAGAAAAGACAAATTCCAGAAAATATACATGCAATAAATTCACAGATAATGTTGAGGTGTTAATATCAAAATATTATATAATCCTATCAAAATCCTAAAATACAATATTTCTTCCCTCAAGGAAAAAAAGCATAAAATTGCTTGGACAAACCTAGGCAATGTAGAAAAATGAGAATGGAATCTATCTAAATGTTTTAGATTGTTTCTCTTTTCTTTTAATAAAGGCTGCTGGAGGTTATTGTAGTCTCTAGTCAGTTTATAAAGATCCAACAAAGAACCTCAAGCACTGTGTGATGAAATGTATACCATAATAATTAGTACTCATTAGATCATTTTCTGTATTCTGTAAGAATCATAGACATCTGTAAAATTATAGAAGGGATTACAGTAGATTACTAAACATGTTGAAGTAGTTTTCTCATATTTTAAATAGAACAGACTTACAATGCTTTTTACTCATTAGCATGTATGCCAAGGAAATAAAGTGCAGTTTATTCAATAAATTTGTTAGATATATTTCACTCATCCTCCTGACATGTCATCCTTCTGAAACTTTCCATGTTCCATTTACAATTGAAGACAACTTAATACTGAATTTACAACAATACATCTAATGTCATTGCTTACCAAGAAAGTTTTTAAAGCAGTATTATTTACTCAAACTTCAATCTGATTTACAATTTTTTCTAAATTATCTTTTTCAGCAGAAACTTAATCTTTGGTTTTTATTAGCAATATCCTCCTCCAACTAATTTAATATAGCAGAACATGTTACAGACTTCATTATTCCTAAAGCAAATGCCAGTTCTAATTTAGTGAGGTTTACAATGTAAAATATACTAACAAAATACATTCCTATTATAACTATATTAAATATTACCTTTGATATTTAAGTTCTGTTTCATTAAGAATTCTAAAATTGATCCCTTATACATGATACTACTGAGATGCAAGACTTAACTGGACTGATTTTCACAACAAAGCTAGAAGATACATGAATAAAAATACACCTTACTAATACTTTTAGTGTATGTTCTGTAGTAAATAATTTAAAATATTTCCCCAGAAACAAGATTGAGAATAAGCACATATATCTGCCTAGGACTCAGCGGATTACAAGTGGAAACTTCAGACAGATTGATATTTTTAGTCCTGAAAAAAATCTCAGACCTCACAAAGTGCCTGCTATGTAAATGACCTTATGACCAAAAAATGAAATAAAAGTCTTGAAAATATCCTACAGATATAATGATCTTATACAAGAAAATTTCTATTTTCAATATAACTTACAGAGTACAGAAGATAAAATGGTAAAGATGACAGTAAAGTGATAAAAGCATACTTGATAAAAGAGAGATGATCTCTCTCAAATTACCACATACCATAAATTCAGTTAAGATAAATGAGGTTTCAAATTGATACATCACAGAACTGAGGAATGTCAAAAATGTACTTTCTAAAAGTTTATTATTAAATGCAACTAGCAACAAAATCTTTGTGCACTCCAGAAATTAGATTACTACATATAGCTCAGGGATACAGTGAACCAGTTAATATCTGTCCATAGAAAGCAGAAGTGCCTTTTTTGAGTCATTAGTCAGCCTTGGACAAGAAAAAGCTCAAGAACTGTATTTATGAGGGAAGATGGGTTACCATAGGGAAGCTTATCAGTTTATTTCCCACGATCTTCATTCATCTCTTCTGCCTGACACTTAAACCAAAAATGAATCAGATCATAGATGTCACAATTTCCAGTCCAGTGTTTCAATATGAAAGTATGCTGTGAGCAGTTCAGTAGCTGCTTGACATGCAGCTTATTCAGCTTCACGATGGCAAAAAGATGAGGGTAGCAACTACTTTGCTATATGCTTGTCATGTCTTTTGTTTTGAAGTCAACAAGGGGAAAAGTCTGCGAGTCACTTCAGTTAGTCAACTTAAGTCAGTCACTTTCATGAGCCAAATTCAGGTCTGAGCTCAGCTTGTCCTACCCTCCCCATGATCATGTGTGCACTTGGGCCATGAATCAGGATCTTCTGGAGGAGGAATGACACTTCCTTAATACCTATCGAGGGTATTGTCCTTCCCCCAGGCTGGGTACACTGATATGGGAAGAGATTAGCACCAGATAGCTCACACTTAAACATTCATAAGTTGCTTGCACTGGCTTTGGACCAATGCAAATAAATGACAATAGAGACCACAAATTTATGTCCAGCTTCTGAGTCTGCACTTAGTCATGCCATACAAAAAACCCTTGACCTTTAAAATATTTCAATGCCAGGGACACCTTCCCTTTCACTCTTCCATCTGTCCATCTCTACAGAAAGGGTTGAAACTCCAAGTCTGTGAATCTGGGTCTTTGCCAAAGAATTATTCAGGTCCAGCTACATGACACACCATACAAATTCTGAAAGGTCCTGATGTGATAAACAGACATAAATTGAAAATTATTTGAATGACCACATCCACTTCTTTGTAAGTTGTGAATATATCCTGCCATAGCAAAGAGAAACACCAACTCAAGAACAAAAATTCAACAGTAAGCCAGCAAAACTGTAACACACACACCAGAAAGTTACTGCCTGTCAGTGTAATCTAGTATGAATACGGTTCTCAAGTTCATCCTTCTGGGCATGTGGGAAAAAGAAGTCATTACTGCAGTGGGAAGGTACAATATTCTTCTTTAAGGTCAGATGGGCAACTCCTATTTAGTGGCAAATGGACTCCTTAAAGCATGATGTGATCAAAGTGACAATCCAGAACAAAGCTAAGGCACAACTGCCTGGTTTACTAATGTCACATACACTGTAGTGAATTTGATATTACAAGAATACAGTATTAGGCAGCACAAGATCTCCAGGTTTTTTGCATATAAAATACCCTGCTGTAAATATGAGAATACGATTGCTGTTATTGCAATAGTGTACTACTAGAAGGTTAAAGTATGATTACAAATATAAGCCTGCGTATACATGCAAGCTTCTCCATGTTGCACACGATGCATTAAAAATGGTGTTCTAGAACAGCTGAGAGGACAGGGAAATGAGGGGAGGAGAGGGGAAGGGGAGGGGAAGGAGGAGAATGGGAACAGGGGCAAAAGAAAAGAGAAGGAGTCTGGGAAATGCAGACTCTCAGGCACACAGCAACAACGTATTCCACCTGCCTGTTAGCTGTCTGGGTGCTTCAAGCATACTGGAACATGTGCTGATCAAAAAAATGTGTCATGTGGAGGTAGAGAAAAAATAGAAATGCATGTTTAAATTTGTGGTCAGAATCCATAATCCCTATTCATCAATGCCTAATAAATGTAAAAGAACATGCATCAGTAAATGCTTTTTATATGACCTTCAGCATCCACTGTTGGGATTGTTTGAGAGACTGGCAGAGATGCACCTTTGTTTAACACTTGCATTTCTTTTCCTGTATGGTTGTCTGCATGTTTGTGAGGGTTCTGCACACCAGGTTTTGCCTAACGATTTTTCCCATTTAAATTTAAGTTAACTTTGTGTAAACTATTAGTGTTTATGAGCATTCTTAAACAAGTGTTCTTTTTCTTCGCTTTATGAATTCTTTGAATTCACAAAATATTTTATAGGTATTTGATGTCCAAACTTCAGCTGTGTCTTCAAATATTTACTGGTTTTGCTTGGAAGTGTTTCTGTGCCTTGGATGAACATGTAAATGGCAGATGGGAAACAAAAAACAAAGTCAGGAGTGCCAGAGAAATCCACACTTTCAGCACAAATCTTCAAAGAAACATAGTTTTGCATAAAGAGAAATGAACATTTCATTTTTTGAAACAATTTTCTGGGGGGAGGGGTGGGGGAATATCTAGAGGCACTCCAGAAAGAAGTCATCACTGAAAACAAAAATTTTACTTACCTAGATCTGCAAGCTTGTCAGTTAGTAACAGAAACCTAAAAACCTACAGTATCTCTTTAAGTTAGATTACTTTCATTCCCTTCTTTATCATCCAAATATGTGCCCACAGCTACTGTTTCCTAAAAGTGTTTCCCTGTATTATAAGCTGACAATTTATGGCATAAGGAGTTTGTTGTTTGCTCCCCCCCCCCCAGTGACAAGTAATACCTTGCAATAGAGGCCATTCATTTCTTCTTCTGGGTGAGCTGGATTCTTACTGGGTTTGCAAGGTAATAGAGGGAATAGATTGATGCATAGTGTAAAGTAAATGACTTCATAGAAGTAATATGTCAACAAAAACAGAAATGGAGTTAGGGCTTGAACACAAAAGTGGAGACAAAAGTGTTTGTGGTTAATGAAGAAAATAATTGGAAAGGGTAAGTTTTACTGCCTGCCTTGGCTGATCCTAGTAGAAGATCCAATCTCCTATATCCACTGGATGACAACTTAAAAGAGATCTTAGAGGCTAATAAAGCCCCCAGTGTTACACTGTAATGCTACTCTTATAAAGAATCTATGAGGACACGGTAGTGAAAAACTGGAGTCCTTTCATTCCTCTGACAGAGAGCAGGAAGATTAGAAAGACAAAAAGATACAGCATCGCACACATAAATAACCCACACGCATAAAATTAAGGGACACAGTTTGACACTGACACTCTTGAAAATGCCCTTGGGAACACTAGATGCTAGTAATGGTGAGTCTGAACACATTCGGTAATTCTTGGCCAGCATGACTAAAGCATCTAAATACATTGAGTGCCTCTGAAAATCCTACATTTAACTGATCTTGCTGAAAGGAACAGGAATTTTTAATACTGCCTTCAACAGAAAACAGGGTTGCATCACGGTTTCCTTTTGAATATGTATCTCTCCTAGTGATTTGTCTCTGGCTGAAACCGCAAAACTTCTCTGCAATATAAAATTCGCCACACAAGTACTCAAGGTTTTCGTTCCTGAGGATTTCACATCTATAAATCCAATGTTAGACATGGTGTCACACCAAATTCATGGTAAACTTAAACCACTGCAGCATTTTGGGACCTTCTGATTACATGAGATTTCACACCAGAAGGTTGTTACATCAGTGCCCTGGGCAGATCTACATGGTGACAAAGAATAAACCAGTAGAATTCAATGTTTTGTTTTTATCTAAAAAGCTCCAGCTGTTTTAAGAATATGTTTAAATCAGAAAGTGCCTTCCTTTGTGGGATAGATACCTACAGCTATTTCATCATGAACAGAAGGGTCTGTTAGTTTGCATTCAATGAGTAGAACTGTACATCAAAAACGAAACACGTGTGGCACGGCCCCTTGATCATGCCCCTATCTCTTTGCTCTCCAAGGACCTAGAAGAAAAGGCAGCTGGCATTCAGAAAGAGACATTATATAGATTTAGCATGATTCATTTTCTTCTATGCTATTTATTTTGTACTTTTAATTGTAGACTCCAAGTTACACTGGCCATCCAGAATTTGCAATAAACATTCTCATTGCTTCCACCATTACAATATCAAAATGATTCTACAAACACAGAATGACTGAAGCTAAAGTATATCACAAAAAATTTCTTCAGCAATCGAGAACATTTTCCTGTCGAAAATTCACTTCTATTTTTTTAAATCACATTTAGTTATATAATCAGAGGATAAATCTCTCTCACTTGCACTAAATTCTCAGAGGCTTAAGGCATGTCAGTCAGTTGGATTTGATTTCTCACCTTACTGTATGTGCTAACATACGACCAGAAAATACTTTTATTTTAAAGGACTATACCTTGCAGTGATGTACCTTTAGCTGAATAAATATTCTTTGAAGTTCTACTCCTAGGTTTAACAATTCTGCTAGATCAGGTAAAGTGGAACATTTTACATCAATCTATTTTATTCTTCCAGGAAATTAAGAGAGTTAATTGTAGATTAGATGACCTAGGTGCTTTGCCTTTTCTTCTGTAATCATTATTAGGCTAGTCTGTCAGAAAAATTAAGGTAAAATTTCAAAGGTGAAAAGGAAAGTGCACCTGCCAAAATGACTCACTAATTAGAAATAATTTTAAAAGGAGGTTATTAAACAATTTGTTCTGCATTTCATGTCAATGAAATCTACTTGAATATTTCAAGCCCTTTCTCACCATCTTTTCTAATCACAACTTCTTACATTGTCACAGCTTGGGAATCCTAATGCATTATCTTTGCAACTGCATACATCTACATGAAAAAAGTGACTATTCAATTTATATCATTACTGCTATGCCCTATCATTGTTTCCACTACTGCAGAAAATGTTCTGTCAACATGATGATAGATGGCCTGGAGTCAGAACAGTGCAATTAACCTTTCTTAAGCTTATTCTCATTTAACTAAGATAATAGAATTTGATTTTTCTTTTCAGAGACTTTTGAGTTTTCAAAATTATTTTACAGTATGCAAAAGCTTTATACATCTCTTATTGAAGAGGTGCAAATTTTGTATTAAATATTTGCTTGTCATTCAAAAGAAACATAACTCTCATATAATTAGTCCAAAAAAAATATAACACTAAATAACAAGACCCTCCAAATAACAAGATTTTAAAATATAGTTCATATCTTGTGTGCTACTTTGTTTTCCGTTTTCCTGATTAACACTTCAAAATACATTCTCTTGATTTTTTAAGCCTTCCTCTGCATCCTTATTCTCCAAAAGAGAGTTCAAAATTCTTCTTTTAAATGAAAAAGAAAAGAAAAAGAAAAAAGGTTTAAATGATGTTAATATGAGCTAGGAGCTGATGGGAATTTCAAGGCCTGAAACAAGAGTGCAAGAGGTGGAAGTGTTGATTAACATACACAGATCTTTTCTTGCGCACAACAAAGGAGAATGAGCACAGCTGAGTCCACTTGTGACAGCTCCTGTTTAAAAAGGCTAAGTGACTTCTCAAAGTCACACAGGAATGACTTTGCCTTCTGATTTTCATTGCCCTGCTCCATTAGATCTCCACAGTGCTCCACGCACGTACTGACAGAAGGATGTGCATGAGCTAGTCCTGACTGACAGTTTGCTCCACTGTCATCACTACATGAGAAACATCAAAAGAAAAAAGGAACTACAGACTACAAAGCAAGTTGCATAAACCCTCAAAATATTACTTCCCAACATTATAAGTACCTCACAAGGTCAGTCAAAAGCATAATTTTATCTCTTGGGAAACATCCTCCAGTTGCATGTTTAACTTTCTATCTTTTGTCCTAGTGGGAAGAGGAAATAAATAATGGAGTACCTCCCAGCATAACAGAAGACCTCCTTGCAAATCTTTGTTCATGTGAAAAGGTGTGTGGTTGTGTTTTGAGTTTTTGTTTTTAAACCTTAAGTAATCCCGCTGATATTACATTACACAAGATTACATTTCATAGAATAAAAGGGTATCTAGTAACTTCTCCAAATGAATTCTTAAATTGGCCTACATTTGTCAGAGCATTTCCTTTATGTTGGTTAGCCTGCTTCAGACTGAACAGAAAACAAGGTACTGTATTGCAGGAAAGATGTTATCTGTGATACATTATCCCATTCCTAGTGTTACCTACCTGTAAAAGAGCCAGGAAGTCACAAAATAGGTGTAGAGGGTGCCATGGTGAGCAAGAGAGATCCTCATCATATAGCCGCTCAGCAATAAAGCTGACTCCTTTACAGGCTCTGACATTTACACTTTCCAAAGAAAACACCTAGTGAAATAGAGCAGCCAGCCCAGAGGCAGAAAGAGGTAATCTTCCTACAAGAACTGAGCAGGACATTGGAGCAAAACAATTTTACATCTGGCTAAAGGCCAAGGAATGCTAACTCAAGCATCATTCCAGACTCATGGTGGAACAACAGTCCTGGCTGCTTGAGCTATAAATGGGCACTTCCCAGAGACCAAGGTGAGCTACACAGGTCTCAACTCCTTTGTAACCAGCTAGCTGAAGAAACTAAGGTCACCTAATAGGGCAAGGGATACCAGGAGAAACTACTGAGTGCATAAGGGGACTAACAGCTGGAATAAAGCAGAAAAGTAGAAAATTAATCCCTAAGAAATTTTTATTAAGCCTCATATATTTAGCCAATTAAATAGATAAAATAAATAAAAACTCCTTTACTGCTGAGATGTATCCATTTGTATCTGGTGGACGAAAGCATTACAGAAATCATTGCTGTAAACACCCTTTGTTTAGGTTATTTTCTGCAGGAGTATGTGAATGAATATTCTTTCTTACAAAAGAATTGACAGTACTAGTGCAGAAAGGTGCACTAGCATACACTTGCAGCAACTAAGGAGGAAGATGAACTTTCATATACCTGTGTGTACAGTAAAAGTTAAGATACATAGTTGAACTGAATTCTCCCTGCCTTAGGTAAATGGTAGTTTTTGTGTTCAGGATCTGATATTTATCTTATGACCTCTTTCTTATGTTTCCTTTTCCTTGCATTGCTGAAATGAACAATTACAGACTGTCTAAATGCATGTATAAAAATATAAAATACATTATTCTATTTTTCTCCTCTCAAAGAAGTAAAAGCATGCTTTACATGCTCATCATATGGTTTCGTAGCTGAGGCAGAACTGAGAAAACTTCATGTATTGCAGCTTCCTACACAATTTAATTAATCCTTCACACCACTATGAGTAAAGTAATGCATAATCAATAGGACTTCATTTGTAATTTATCATCAATTATTGTCCCTCATTGTAGTGTTAAATAATATCAACCTCATTTAATGTGTGAAATGAGTCCCATTGATTCCTTTGTCTTTGTAATTGAAAGGGACAGTCACATCAGTTTCATTAGAGGTTATTTGTCCTCTAATATATCAAAACAAGATTTACAGCTTAAATATTAACTAAAAAATAAAATAATCTATTACAAAACACAAATAAACCCAAAGATAAAATTTATAAGGTCAGTGAAATACTAACATTAGGTTCAGCTACCCAAGCATCCTAGAGATAGATAGCATATTAGCAGCTAGTATATGATTTCCCTGTGAAAATTGCAGTAAAAGAAATCACTGTAACTTAAAATCAATGTTAATATAGAGAAGCATGACAATACACACTGAAGACCAGTATACATTTCTGAAAAATGTAGTTTCGTAACTGTTTTATCAGTAGCTATGCCAATCACACTTGTGTCACACTCTAATTTTAGGTCCTAGACAATGCTGGGACAGAAGAAGAATCACTATGCAATTGTATTTTTGGCTTAGGAAGAGAATGTGATTTTTAAGCAAGCAATCCAAGCCATAGATAAAAATCAGTCCTCCATAATAAGTACCGGAATTGCCAAAGGAGCTTACAAATATGAAGGAACACATTTACTAATCAGGGCAATTAACTCTTTTTATGCTGGTAGAGGCGTGAAAGTGTAGTGTAACAATATCAGGATCTAGGCAGATGCTCAAGAGCCACAGGAGTCTGTAAAAATATAAGCAATTATGGTTTTTTATATTCAGAGGTTTGGCCCATTAATATCCATTGTTTTTAGAATATTTTAGTTGTTCTTCAGCAACATGGTGTACTCTCTTGACCAGGAATCACAAAGCAGAAAGAAAAAAAAAGAAAAAAAAAGCACTTAGCTATCTCAGAGAAGCCAATCACTTGAGTATTCATTGAGTTCAATATTATTATTCATGCATGAAAGAGCTACTTGTGACAAGAAGTTATGGATTAGAATTGATTCTTCATGTTAGAGTTTCAGAACGAACCTTTGCCTTTAACGTGTTACGTATTTCCCTGGTGTGAGAGCCCAGTTTCTTCCTCCCCTTTACGGAAGGAAGCAAGGCAGAACTGTATCTATTAATATGATGTTACCTTGGGACCTCAGTCTGTACTGCAGCCCAACCCCCAGATTATCTTCACTTTTCACATGTTGGTTTACATTCTGGCTCTCTTGGCAAGAAAATTCAGATACAAGGCAGGGACCGGCAGACGTCTGAGCTTTGCTTTTATGGGAAGGAAGCAAGAGTTGAAATGATTCAAGCCCAGCTATCTCAGGCAATACAGATATATTGCCTTCAATTTGAGAAAGATGAGAAAAGAAAGTGAAAAACTATTAAGCAATTAAGATGTCACAACCAAGAAGTAAGCTGAAATTTCACCAATTTACCAGGATATTACTGAAATGCACAAGATAGTATAGCTTGATAATTTGTAATACAGATTTCCTGCTTTCCAGCTGAAAGTGTGTTTTAGTTACTGCACCAAGAATGTATTACCTTAGCAAGGTCTCTGTAGTTAACTTGAGTTCTTCCCTTTATGTAGTCCGCTCCGTCTTAAAATCCTTTCTTGGAAGATCAATATGTAGTTATATTTATATGACCTAAGGCTCAGCTTGGAAACTTTGTACCTGAATACCATTTTCATCTTACTCATGTTTTATTTTCTCCATAAGCATGTCAGGCACATATTTTCGCATTGGTTCTCTTTTCCTGAAATGTTTTTTCTTATCTTCTGGATAGACCACTTTTTTTTTCCCCAAATGGCAGTCAGGAAGTGTCCTGGACTATTTAATGCTTGAAGTACGTATCTAGGAGTTAAGTTCTCATTTATGAAGCAACAACTTAGGTTCATTCACCGACTCAAGCAAAATTAGCAACCATTAATGAGCCTTGGCATACAGAGCAATGCAACAAGTACATATTTACTTCCATAGCTTTATCTGAAACACCAAAGCTATCCTCTATTTCATGCTGTAGGCTCTCTTACTAATAGTTTAATACAATACAAATAGAAACACATCTCTAGAAGTAAAGGACTGGCAGGAAGGAAGTATCACAGGCCAAAGATTTTCCTAGCCCTTAAATTTTGGAGGCAAAAATGGAAGCAACCTTTCTCCTACATAGACATATACAAAACAGCATCTCGCGTTTCTCCACCCTCCATAAATACTGAACCAAGAGCTTTATAACAGCATAAGCAAGGTCAATGGTCTTGGGCTACTTGAGGAAGAACTTTAAATGGAGAAATAGGTATGAAACCCAAGTGGTCCCTGGCATCAGCCTCTTGCATAACAGATTTCCCCCCTGCCTTGTCATAGCTCCAGTGTGATACTGATGGACAGCTATCAGCTTCTTTTGCTGTTCCTCTGCGGCAGGTAGCAGAAAAGAAATCTCAGCTAGAGGTCTTTAGGCTTTTACACAAAGCAACTGCCATAACTTCCATCTAGGAGATGATATGTTTAACAGAAAGCTGTCTCCACAATTCAGCACATAATCTATAAACCTAGCCACAAACCCAATAGTAGCATGAAAAGAAAAAGAAAGGCGACAGAAGATGAGGATTGAGGGCATTTAAAAAAAGGAACTAATAAATAACAGCAGAATAGAGGACAGGAACAAAAACATGGTGAGGAGTGAGATAAACAAGGTAAAAGCTGAATGGAAAGTACAAATAATTTAAAGAACTTCTTCAACCTATTTGTCATTTTTGATTCCACAGAAGTGTTTACAGTATTTCTACCACACTTTTCCAGTGTGCACTTTGACTTCCTAATCTTTAAACATTTTGTAATAACAGACATTTGCATTTGACAATTCCACGTTCATTTCCCATTTCAAGGCACTGTCTCTAATTTTGTGTTACAACACTCTTGCACCAGCTTGAGTAATACTTTCAATATTTTTTTTTCTTTATTTAGAAACGACTCTTAAAAGAGCTCTGTAGAAATTTTAAGATACAAGACTGTCTTTATGGTTGGGATTCCCACTATTCCCAAAATAAACACGTCCTGCTGTCTTAACTGGTTTAGAATGGTCTGTATATTCCCCTTGATCAATAGTAGATGTTTTGTTTTTCCTGCTCAGTTTTCTACCTTCAAAAAAATTGAGTCTATGTAAAAAATTCCTACGTATCAAATGAAATTATGGATTTACAATATACTGCATCTTTTTCCCTAATTCCTTTTTTGAACAACCTACCCGGCCAAGGTAGAATAAACTAGCTTGTATAAAGGTATTCTTGTTGTCTGCTAGAATTAGATACCTTGCTACTAATTCATATCTTACATTATTGAATAGCATTTTCCCTGTGTTCCTTGGGAACAGAAAAAAATGGAGAGTGATGGTTCTGTTGTAATTGGAATCTGAAGGAGACTTTGTGTTTATGTTTGCTATTGTTCATTTTAATGTCCCAATATGGTTTCTCTATAATATCTGGTCAGCATTCTGAATTTCATTAAGTCTACTGAGATATACTATGAAATACGAAACCACATAAGCAAAAAAAACCCCAAACCAGTGCTTAGCTTCTCTTAACTTCTTTCTGTCCATTTCTTTCTACTCAAAAAGACAGATTACATTAATGCCACCTTAGTAGTAAGCTTTTATATATAACTTCTATGTTTTGTATGTATTAAGTTCTACTGCATTAAAAGGACAACTTGTATACCACAAAAGGTGATTTCCAAGAAAAATATTCAGCTGTATCCATCTAGAATCTGTAAGGAAATCCAAGGATAGGGAATTTAAAGCACCACCCTACCTAAAGCACAATGCTCCCTCACATGTTTCATTTTGAGGGGTCAGAATCACTAAACCTAACAATTTGGTCTCTAATGTAATACAGAAAAATAATATTACTACCACAATAACAACAGAAAAGTTCTTCATAGACACGAGTAAAATTTCTGATTTGTTACAGAATTTAGCCCTTTTTGTGGTCTTTTGAAAACAGTCTACTTCCTGAATATTCTTTTCATTTGTCTCCAGATTCTTATGGTCCAGTGAATAACATTCTTCTAAACAGAACAGCAGGAATACTTTTTTCCACTCTGATGGTTATGACAGCATTTCCAGAAAAATATCAGATGGCATGAACTTTTTCATGTGACTCAAAACAAGTAGATTCTTTTTATATTACAGAATTTTGAAATTTTGAATTTCAGCTTTGCAGAAAAGGACCTGATGGCCCTGGTGGACACCAAATGGAATGTGAGTCAGCCATGTGCCCTGGCCACAAGGAAGACCCGTAGCATCCTGGACTGCATAGGAGGAGTGTTGACAGCAAGCTGAGGAAGGTGATCCTTCCTCTCTGCTCAACACTGGTGAGGCCACATCTGGAATACTGGGTCTAGTGCTGGGCTCCACAGTACAACAGAGAGATGGAGCTACTGGAGAGAGTCCAGCAAAGGGTCACTAAAATGATTAAGTGACTGAGGCATCTCTCCTATAAGGAAAGGCTGAGAGAGTGGGAGATGTTCAGTCTAGAGAAGAGAAGGCTCAGGGGGGATCTTTTCAAAGTATGTAAGTATCTGAAGGGAGGGTACAAAAAGGAAAGAGCCAGGCTCTTTTCAGTGGTGCCCAGTGACAGGATGAGAGGCAAAGGGCAAAAACTGAAACACAGGAGGTGCTGTCCGAACATCAGGAAACACTACCTTACTGTCAGGGTAACTGAGACCTGGCACAGGTAGCCCAGAGAGGATTTGGAATTTCCATCCTTGGAAATATTCAAAAGCTGTCTGAACATGGTCCTGGGCAGTCTGCTTTAGGTGGTCCTGCTTAAGCAGGGGCGTTGGATGAGATGACCTCCAAAGGTCCCTGCCAACCTCAACTACTCTGTCATTCTGTGATTATATTACAGAAACGTCTAGCCATCCCAGACAAGATGGCACATACACAGTTAATCAAGATGAACAAAAGGAACAGATGTATGAAGGGAAAAACTAAACTTTGTTTGCTATAGAATAGAAATAAGCAAACCTGCCTCTCAGAGCAGTGCTGTATTGCCTGGAGCAGGCACTTTCAAGCTGTGGCATTCAGCAGATACACATTGGTTACACCACAGCTCCCTTGGGTATGTCACAAATTAAGCTAGATCCATGAGCAGAAGCTGTCATTGCTGATGGACAGGCTTGCCTTCATTGCTGCTGCTGAAGGCCTGAATTAGGCTAATGGAACAGGGATCTAATTTTTACATACATACAAACAGAGTATGTAAGAAAATGTTACAGAACTCCAGCATTTCTATGGCATCCAGAACTTCAAAATTCTCTAGCTTTTTAAACTGCTGAATTGTATCTCAAATGCAGAGCATGTTCTTTGTGGTATGTACCTTATAAATTCCCAAGGTTTATATTCTTTAAATTAAGCTAGCCTTCAGAAGCTTAACATTTAAATCAGGATTACTTCTCAACGAAACTAACACAGGCTGCACTTAAATATTTCAAATCAATGCATGACTAACAGGATTTTTCCTGATGCATACTGACTAATTTCAAATATAATCTTAGCTACTGCTTCCTTCCTACTGATTACAGTCAAGGATGCAGCAACCTTTGCTGCTTGGGTGAATTCTTTCTGATATCTTAATGCAATTTACAGTATACTCTGGGATAATCTTTTGTTCAGTATTGCTAAAGTGGCTTTTTCACTGACCACTGGTTTTGAGGAAAGTTCAAGACATTATCAGTTAGCAATTGTTAATTAAAATTGTTTACTTTGAAACTTATTTTAATACTTATAGCTGAAAAAATGGCTTTAAATCTTTCATGCTATGAACTTTTTTTTTAATTTCTTAAAATATTCCATTTTATCTATATCATCCATTTAGTTAGATGTTGGTACCTTATTCAACAGAAACTCAGTTAAATATGTATGCACATGTATGTATACACTCAAGCACTGTATTTGGTGATTTCAAAGATGATATTGACAGCTGATAGCTCTATTTGATATCAATGGAAATATTCTCCAGCTTTCTCATCAGATGAAGAACTTCTTCATAACATGAATGACAAATTCTGTAGCACTCTCATCCTTTACAAAGCATCTCCCCTTTCTGAAGGCTCTTCTGGTTCCCTGTCCAGTAGGTGAGGGAAGGTAGCCTCCCATAAAATACAGAGGTTGTCTCACATATTTTGACTGCAACTAAAGTGCCTTTCCTTCACACTGTAGTTGAAGACCAACACTTGCAGGATGCTTCAGGTCTAACAGACCAACTGTGTTAGGGGAACCATGGTTGCTTAACAGTGAGTCAAAAGTGAGAGACTCAGTTAACTATTTCATCCTTCTCAAAACAGGCAGCAAAGGTAGGTAACAATTCATACTCTTAACAGTTAGTGTGAATGTTGTGATTGTTCCCTTTTTGAGTAACAGCAACTCAGACAAAAGGCAAAATAAAAAATGTTATTGGTAGATCTTTTACTATTTAAAATGTTATTATATGCCATTTTATCCCTTTTACACTGAGCTGAATTCCTTTGGGAAGCTGAATAACAATCACTGTCTCCTAACCTCTTCATGAGGCAGCTAAAGTAAATCGATGAAATAACCTACTTCCTTTTGTCTCTTTTCAGTCATCTACATGCCTTGACCAAATAAACCCATCTTTTTCATCTTCACATACAGTGTAATTTGCATGTGTGCCTGCAGTTTTTCTCACCATCTTTGGGGACAATGCCTACTTACGAGAATCCTCCAGCAGCCCCTTTCTGTCCTAGGCTGCACTGAGTACCCAAGCATGGTAAGCAACATCTACCCCTGAGGTGCAGCGTAAGAGCAGAACAAAGCAGCTGGAGAATATTTCTGGCGTGATTCCTTTAGCTGTTCCTCTAAAATTCTCCTTAAAATTTAACCTACCTATTTTCCCAACTTTCATGGATCCCCTTACTACAGTATCTAAGCACAGTATCACTTCTTCAATGTACTTATGACACACATGTGAGAAGTATATTTCTTCTCCTTGCACTGAGCTGGACTTGAGGTATGTAGAATCTAAATGGAGGAAAATCTACAACCTACAGGGAATTCATCTGTCCTTAGACAATTCTATAAACATTTCAATGCATTGAGAACTTAAAAGAAAATAAAATTATTTGGCTTATCTGTTTGCCTCTTCCAGAACAAATCACAAGAACACCTGGTAGCACCAGTGTGTTTTTGGAATAGGGACATTAGCTGCTATCAGACCATGTGTTTCCACAGCATTTTCAACAAATAGGGGCTTCAAATAGAGGAGGACTGCATTCAAGAACTCAAAGCTGAACAAAAGTTATTGTAATCTGAAATGCTGCAACCAGCTAATTCTATAAGCACAGAAAAATCCTTGTTTGTTTTCTGGGAAAAAAAAAAAAGCAACATCCATTTAGTTGTGTAAGCAAATGGCTGGATGACAT
This sequence comes from Actenoides hombroni, assembly GCA_024336885.1. Taxonomy (NCBI): domain Eukaryota; kingdom Metazoa; phylum Chordata; class Aves; order Coraciiformes; family Alcedinidae; genus Actenoides; species Actenoides hombroni. Next base: position 2,784,713 of record WUAM01000317.1, read on the forward strand.
TTTGAAGCAGAAGCAGTACAATAAAATGGTCAGGAGAGTATTCACTGTATATTCCAAAGTAAGTTAGCACAAAGTCATGCTCTAACTTCTTATTTTCTGATTTACAAGTGGGATTTTCCTTCCCATTCTCTTGCAATGCAAGTAAAGAAGGTCACAAGTTTCCAGGTGGCCATCTTTTGAAGGCTACTTCCATTCTTGTTCTTCCAAACTCCTTTATATCAGCACACACCAATGTCAAATGTAATTGCTGAGCATAAAACAATTCCTAATCAATGAGGAAGACTAAAATAAAATAAATGTAAATGTGTGGAATTAAACCATTAACTGAGCACTGCTTAGCATAGGAAGTGTTTGAGAAAATATGCTGCAAGACAAATTAACTTGAAATATTAGTGTGGAGGAAAAACAAGATCATGCCTGACAAACTAAAACTGAATCTTCTCCAAAGCAGAAAAATCAGATGGAAAAGATATTTTCTATTACAGTGAAATGTTAAGCTAGTTGTAAAAGGCTTCTGTTTCTCTGTTATTGCAGACATTTCTGTACGCTAATCTCTAATTTCAAAGCAGATCAAATAAGGTTATTACCTATCAAACAACCAAAGTTGGCAAACCTCTTCTCACAGCATGCACATCTTACATCAAGGGAAAGAAAGAAACTGAAACTTCTTTTCTCTTTAGCTCTTACTTATTACTAAAATGAAAACAGCTGGATGGATTTTACCAAGCAAAGATACAGTCAATCTACAGGTGAAAACAGGTACAGAGAGCTCAGCAGCTGTGATAAATGAATGAACATACCTGCACTGTAGTGACCAGATTGCAAATACAGAAATAATCCACAAAACCCCACTTTAGACTTCACTGAGATGGTAGGCTTTGTATCACCTGAAAGACATCCTAGTTCTGATAATCAGGACAGAAAGTCAGAATACATTAAGCAAGGATCAGCTGTAAAACTCAGTTTATCCTGCAGTGAAGTATAAAGTAAGAAATCCTGCTATGCTGTGGATGTTTCCCCAATCAGTTCTAGAGAGAGTATATTGAAAATTTTTACAGACAAGATTCATATGAAGAACTGACACTTAGCCAAGCCGAAAGTATATCAGTCCTTTGTTTAGTCACCAAAAATGAAAGTGAGTTATGGAAGTTGGGGAAGAATAGTTTCAATTTTTCACTTCACGTTTTTCATTCACTTTTAACAGATACTTTCTGTAATGTGCATAACTAAATGATCTATACCTGCAGGAATCATAAGCTTACAACTGATTAAGTGCTGCTCCTTTCCATACAAGTGCAACCCACTACTAAAATTAGAGAGAGAAAATTTATTACAATGGATTTCCCACTTACATACTAGCAAACTTTAAGACATGTACTGTAATACATGCTCACAATTTTCATCTGCTGGATAGATTGCTGTGGAAAATATGTTGAAAAATATCCCATATGTTATACTAAGGACTGATGGCATTCTCACTACTGGCAGAAATGATGATAAACATCTGCCAGGAATAGAGGGGAGCTAGAGTGACTAGAGGCTTTGAGAATTTGCTTAAAATGTTTATATAAAATCAGAGCATGTGGTCAACTGCAGAGACTAGAAGGGAGAATTACTCCTATGGCAGTCAAGGTCAAAGTGAACATCCCACTGAAAAACACAGGTATGACCATGCACTACTAGGTTTTACCAAATGTTTTGGTTCTTTCAGAGGACTGAAGAAACGAAGTCCCTGGGGGAAGAGCCAAGGGACCTTTCCAGGCACTGCCCTCAGAAACCTCAGAACCTTCTGAGTTACGGGACAGTCACATTTTAATATTGCTATCTCATAGTCAAGGGTAAGGATGGTGTTGCCACAGGTATTATTAATAACTAATTTGTTATGCCTCTGGGTTACTGGCTGAATTCATATAAGGGTTTTCCCAACTACAGAAAGAAAAAATCTGATAAAATACAATCAGTATAAGTACACATTCCCCACTTTGACAGACAACAAACCACTTGTGTGACTCTTGGATGAAATGCAAGGGGGTGTTAGCCATGGCATCTGTTTAGCTGGGGCCCTGGTTTTGAATGTAGCTGTGCAAATCTGGGATAATCAATTAGGTAGGGTGTCAGTATGCCAGCACAGATGTCCTCAGTCAATTGCAGATAATCATCACGTTCTTTGAAATTTCCAGAGGAGATTGCATTACTCTTGGGACACACTTGACCTGCCATCAGGAAAGGTTTCGCAGATAAGAAAAATAAAAGGATCGTATCCTTTCCTAGTGCAACAATATATATTGCAGGCTATTCATAACCTTGAAAGGGTAGTGATTCACTGAGAGCTGCATGCATACTGCAGGACCTGGGAGCAGTTCTCCACCCACCCCCTCCCCCCAGTATGAAATAAAGACAACATCACAATATGAAATACATCCAGGCACTTACTATAAGATATTTTCCCATGAACTACATATTGTGACAGTCTGACAATGAGGAATAAACAGTGGCATCAGTGATACCAGCAAATATTTTCCCTCACATTCTGTTCCTGGAAAGACCAGTAGCTTCATGGTCATGTAGCTTCTGCAAGGCCAAACAAAGAGAGAGGGATTCTAATTTCAGTGCATGCTTATTAAAGATGGCAATTGGAATAAAAAGAACAGCATGTGGAAAAATGACAGAAAACTTCATCTTACAGGCACTACAAGAAACACTTTATCTGTGGTTCAAATTTTACTAGTTCTGGCTTCAAAAACTCCTCAGTAAGAATAAAACAAACCCAACAAAGTTTTCCCATATCATCCAGCTTCAAATGTGGTGTTAGAAATTTTTTAGAGCAAATCAAGCGTATCAGTGTAAGATCTTGGATACAAAGCTATCTTGATTTCATTAGAAGCACAGGAAAACTTTTGAATCTGGAAGAACATCTTAGTGAGAAAACACAAATGAAGCTCATTTTGACTTAATCCATCACTGTGCAAAGAGTAATTATCACAGAAACAAAAGCCCAAAATGTCTATGATACCAAAGACAGGGAGATTGATCCAGGGGGCTACTTAGACTTATGGTCACCATACTATGATTTTTAGTAAAATTATAAAGACAAACTATTATTTTGATTTTATTTTTTTTTGTTAAAGGAACTGTTGATGTGCGGTGATAGAAGAAGCAATAGCATCAAGAACTAGTCCACATGGGAAAGAACATGTGAGCGAAGGAGGCTTTTATTCATCTGAGGTGCATCTGGAAAACCTAAGGACAGAAGAACTCCCACTTTTGCTGGAAATGTAGTTCGAACATCCATGCAATTGCTGAGTGGGCCAGCAGACTGCAAAAGCAGGTATTAGCTACTTGAGACAATCCCTAATGCCTCCAATTTGCACTACTTCAGGAGAAAACAAAGGAAGAATTACATTTAAATATATTTCAAGGAACTTACATGTTAGGAATAAGGTCATGGTTTATTATTTTAGCTAAATTACTTACAATTACCCAGAATCTAC
>WUAM01000317.1:2788303-2830241 GCA_024336885.1 Actenoides hombroni
ATATTAAAAAAAAAAAAAACAACGAACAAACAAACAAAAAAACCCCCAACAAACCAGAAAAACAACTCAAGATTCTTAGACAACAAAGGTAAATACAGCAAAATAGGCATGCTAGAGTTAATCATGTCTACATTGTAGTCAGGGCTGTGTAGCTGAGAGATAAACCAGCCAATCTTTATCTGGCTTGGGTTTCAGTAGTCAGTCAGTTGTGATAGCATAGAGCTCACCAAAAGCTAATTCATACATAAATAGCTGCTGTGACTGTAGTTTAAATATATACATGAGCTTCCTTGGGTATGCATTGTGTCTCCTGTTTTCTAAGTGAGGGTATTCACTCTCCACATACATTTCCTGCTTTATCACGTGGTTGACCTAAAGCAGTGAGTTCCTAGCATAGCAAATGGTATGTAGTTTATTATATTTGTTCCATTAAGCATTACACAAAGCAAAATAAAATGTAAAAAGCAGTATTTGTCTGCTGCTTCTGGAGACTATGGATAGGTGGCATTATTTTTTTCAGCAGAGTTTTGACCATTTCAGTGACACTACTGTAAAGAAGGAAGAAGTCAGTTTGAGTGCTCTGTGAAGGCAATGATGGCTATCTTTATTCTGATAGAAAGTACCAAACATTCTGTAAGTTACAAAAAATTGTTCATCATACAGTAGGGCTGAAGAGACAAGTGTCTGAAAAATTAAGTATTTCAGATATATTATTTTCCAGAGTTTGAGAATCCTAATGTATTGTTCAGTTTTTATGACCCTACTACCCATTTTGACACTGAAATATCGATGTATCAATTCCTCTAAAGCAAAAGTTAGACTATATAAAACCCTTCAGACAAAACATTAAGGAGTTTAACTTCCTCATACTTTGGAAGGAGAGAAATAAAAATGCTCAGCCCTTAGACATGAGCTTTGTGAGTCTCAAGAAACCAATGAGATGGCGAGTTTTATGCCAATGCCATTGATCAGATGTCAGTGGCTTGCAGGACTGATTCAATTGTTTTGGACCAGGTTGGACTACCCTTTTTCTATTAAGAGTGTAATTGATTTCGCTGTGATTACTCGCAGAGAAAAGTCCTAACCAGTGTGTATAAGAAATGCAGGCTCTTGCCCTAGTGAGTGAATGCAAGAGGACTATTCAGATGAAAATTGCACTTCCAGCTTTACAGTTGCTTTGGGGTTTTTTTACATACTCTGCAAAGATTATATCCTTCAGTTGTGTAACATGGTGCTCATTCTCTTTTTTTATTTCAAGAAACCTCCCAAAATTAACCATTCACCTACTCCAGCACAAGCATTAGCATATGCTTTGCTGACGCATGACCTTCTAACAGACACCGAATGTTTCCCTTAGCCATGAAGAGACTCCAGTACACGAATGCTTTTTTTAAGACAGTCCAAGTGATAAATGAAATGCATATTAAGCCTTAATTGTACTTAATTATAAGTACACATAACAAAATCCATGTTCAGTACCATATAAAATATTGATATATATTAACAGAAACCAATCCTGTGCAAGGTCTAGATAACAGTACAAATTAATACAGAAGAATGCTAAATATAAAATAAATGAACTTCATCAAGTCTGTTGAATAATGAAGACTTTAATAACACCGTTGAAGTCAAATGCCTGGTGCATGTTGCCCTCTTGTGGAATCCGTGATAAGGTACAAGTTACTTTTCATTTATGATTTTGTGGTGATATATTTTAATGCCTGGAATGTAACAACTTATTAAATTCACAATGTGAGTAGTTTATCATGATGAATAGTGAGAATATTTTGGAAATGCCTACATTTGATAAGCAAACCAAGGTAATTAGTAAATCAGTCTAATGCACTGCAAATTGTAGAGTATTATGATTTTAGTCAATGTTCCACTTAAAAAATTAGATCCTTGTCGAAGCTGAAATTTTTGGTAACCATGCAAAATGGAATTTTAGAATTTTTAGTTTTTTGAAAAACCTACACTTACCTCACCTATAACTGCTAGTACCTGTCTCAGATACAACATAAATAGAACCCCTTGGATGCTTCATATTTCACTATCAAATCGCTCACATTCTTTAAATATAGAGTAATTAAAATACTAACTTGCAAAGAACAATTTAATCATATTTTTTAATACATATTTAAGAGAGAAATATTTTCCTTATGACCCAAGAAAAAAATCAGGAAGCCCGAATTAAACATTTAATCAAACATTACAGAACTAGAAAATACATTTTAATGGAGCTAAAGAGAAGAATCAAGAATTTCAAAGGCAGTTTAACACACTATCATGATTATTTTAAGAGATATAAAAATTGAACTGTACCTGAATTTCCCTGCAAAAATCTGCTCATACCATATGAATATTTGAATTCCTTTAGAATGTTTCCTAACAGAAGATATGTTATATTTAGCATATTTGCATAGCATAATCTTTAGGGCAACTTCAGATACCTCCGCGTGGCTAGTTTTGCTGTTTGCTTGGTTGGTTTTTTTTTACCATTTCAGTTTGATTTCAGACACGAGTCAGGTTAGTACAACACTTGTACCCTTGATCAAAGATTTCTATCAACTGTGGACAAAGGTCAGGTGTCCATGTTAATGTTATCAGCAGGCTCTGATACTGCTGACAGCTAGGTGTCACTGATATATCTGCAGGATCTGATGGATTTGGTGTGATTGCTTTATTCTTCACCCACTGAGGTTTTATTTAGTTTAGAAAAAGGGGCTGAAGGGAGGTTGTGATTAGTGAACACATTTCAGCTCACCCTGTTCCCTGACCCTTTTCCTATTGATAGCATGAACTAAACATTTTATCCAATTTGCTTGGATGAAATCAATCCAGGAGGCAGGGGCTTCAAAGTTTAACTGGTCGGAATCCCTGGATTGTCTCACAAAAAAAGAAGTAAATTTACAGGATGTTTGAATTCTTTCAATATATGGGATTGTTTATGGAGACTGTGAGCGGACTTGGGGCCACAATGTCCTTGATAAATATTTGGATGAATGCAAGTCCTCAAGCTTCATTTTGTTTCTAGGAACTCCCTCTTTTCTCCCATCTGCAGTTTTTGGCTATGGCTTCTGCCTGCTCTAGGAAAACAATATTAATGAGCACCTTATAAACTCAGGTTATGTTCACAGGTAAGGCCCTAAAAAATATGCCACCTTCCTCAGATGATTACTCCATGTTTTTTCTAGCCCAGTTTTCTAAGAAGAGTCTTTATTTCTTGATCTTTTAGCTCAGAAATTTATCTAAATCTTCCCTTAAATCTGGTTCCATGATTTTATAAAATGTGTCTGCTTGTGTGTGTTTGTATGCACATATATATGCCTTCTAACATACACTCATACATGCTTACTGGACTTAAATTACTTGAATTACTCCTGCTTCGCTGAAGTGTGTTAAAGGCAAACAGCATCTGCAATTTTTAATGCATTCTGATTCTTTTGTCAGCAAAAGTATAACAAAATATGATCTCAATGTAGAAACAAAACTGTTTCATAAGGCTTATGCCAATATTAGATAAGCTAATCTGACTGAAAAGTATTGTATTATGTTTTCCTGGGGTTTTTTTAGGGTTTGTTTATCAGGGGTAGTCTGATCAATTCTTTGAGCTGACTGACCATGTAGCTTCACAAACGTTAATGCTGGCTCAAGGGAAGTGGAAGGGATGTCTGGCAGAGAGCAGTGGGGAGAACACAACCATTGCTTTTGTGAACTGTGTCAATTTAGTTTGACTTGATTGAGATGTGAAGCAATACTACAGTTAGATGACCTAGGTGAATTGAGGCTTTAGTGGTTTGAGGTCAATAATGCCCAGACTTTAAATCCCAAACCACCTCCATATACCACAAAGTATTAGGCTCACGTGCTCACAAAGAACAGCAGTACTGATATAGCCCCTGCCCTTTCAACAATCTCTTGTAACTTTATTCATGAAGGTGCATCATGTAGCAGAACTAATCTCCAAACCAGAAAGGTATCATCAAAACATCCAAACTGAGGATAAATGAAAACATATTAATGTGACTGCTTTTATATTCTTGCTCAAAAGTAGACATAAATACAGCACCAGTAACTCTAGTAATATCCAGGTGGCAACTGCTCTCATTTCAAATCACAAAACATATTTTCTTCTGATTTCTAACTTAGCCATTTACACCTTCATCTTAACTACTTGGTAGATCACCTTGGAAAGGTACCATTTACCAGAGTCATAAAGGAGTAATCAAGGTACTTGACATTTCTATTGATTCTGACAAATGATTCATACAGAGCAGAAAACATCAGTGCACCAAAAACATTTAATCCAAGAAAAAACCTAAAGAAATGGGAAAAAAAAATAAATAGTGAAAGCTAGTCCTTTATATACACAGCAGATACACAGATGCACGTACATACACAGAAAATTAAGTGAAATCTCTGCAGTTGTCTTAAATAACTTTTGGATTTTCTGCAAGCCAGATCCTGGCAAATCAGTGTTAGAACTCTGGGTCCTGACCCGCCTGATGGCTTGCTCAGTCAAAGCTCGTATGATTTTAGTGCAATTAGAACTTCCTGGAGGGACCACCCTGTCTACAGGTTACTTCTGCAGAGGAGAATTAGAGTTGTCCACACATAAGCTTCATAAATTCAAGAGTTACATGAGAAGAAAAGGATAAACCTTAGAAACTTGCCTACACTTGAATGCAAAAGAAAAGAAAAAAGATGGAACTCTAAATTCATGCTTGCCTGGTAAATGGTCAGGATTAAGTCTCTTGTAATAAAGAATTAAGTTGACAGTCATACTAGATCTGAACTACATCACTGCAGCGTACTGCAGAAGTAACTCTACTGGGGCCTGTGAAATTTTAACTATGTTAGTAATTGATTAAGTGATGAACTGATGACTGTGTCAAATGTATAAAAACATTACCTGATTTGTTCTTATAACACTTCCTTAGCATCTTATATATTCTGAAATAGGTTTTCAAACATAGCAAGTAAAAGTGCTTTCTGGTTTCTATCTGTTGTCACTGAGTAACACATAAACACAAGTCCTTACTTGCAAGTCCCTTTTACTAACACAATGATCAGCCCAAGGACTACTAAGGAAGTCTGCAAACACTCCCTTTGAGGAACAAATAAAAGCCATTCTCTGTACACAAAGTACTTTCAGTTGGATAAAACATTTCATGGGTCATGATCAATGTTCCATATCCTGATAAATTTAGATTAGCAGCTGTACTCCTTTACAAAGGTGGGTGAAAAAAGCTCCTTGTTCAATAGACCTTCCAAATGTTGGATGTCTCAAAAAGCCTCTAAAATAGCTTTTTCTTCTCCACCCCCCCTCAAGAAATCAATATGCCTTAAAACATTTTATCTTCAAGAGTTACTGCACTTTTAAAAGAATGTATTAAATGCAGAACTGTTCCCCAATATATTTTTTTTAATCTAGCTCCCCAATATAAAGTGTTATTATATACAAAGATACTACAAGGCAACATTTAATGTTCAAAACATTCAGTGTTCTCTCATGGATTCATTTTTATTTCTGGTATTCATAACTCAAATAAAATCTCTTTATTTAACATACTTCTTGGAAGTAAGGAGGAGCAATAGGCCACATTAACCCTACTGACATTCTTTGTGCCTTCCAGCTAGTAAAAGATTTATGTGGTACTTCAGTCTTCTGCTGACTTCGCTTCATAGTGAATGTGCGTGTATAGCAACTTTTCATCTAAAATCAATGTTAAACTTTCAGATCTCTTGTTTTGTTTGTTAAGTCTGTTAACACAAAGCTCTTCTTTGCAGTAACGTCTTGGCAGAGCAATATCTAATACATTTTGTTATACTGAAAGACATCTTAATCATCTTAACACAACATGTATATGAAGGCAGCATTATTGCAACATACTAAAGCATTTCATCCTGTTTCTGTTTTATGATTCTATGAGTCTGCTGAGTTAGATTATGCCACAGTACTGGCAAACTAGTACAGGTGCTAGTCAAAGGGAGAGAGGTTAGGGCCAGTAGTTGTAGCAGACACTGCTGGCAGGATGCATCTCTCATTTTCAATTTTCCACTCACGGGAGGAAGTGCTACCCTTATGCCCTTTGCCTACCTAATGGGTACTGGCACTGCCAGCATAAAGCTAAAAAAATTCTCTTTGCTCTTCAGCCAGCATTCTATCAAAGCTCTACTCCACAGCAGCTGGGAGAGCAAGATTTATTTTTGCCTACATTGTTGAGAAGCCCTGAGTCAGCTCTGCTAGTATGATCCCTCATGATGAAAAATTTATGGCTTTTACTCTGCCTCCTTTCCTCCCTTTTAATATCCTTCCCTTTTCCCCAGTGTTCTTCTCAATTGGATCTGGCAACCTCTCCAATTCCTGTTTAACATTCTTAGTCATCATTTTCAAAATAAATGTATCTAGCATCATACCTCTATTTCAGGACCTCTATCCTTTGGTTTTAGAATGATGGCTTTTAAAGGCTGAGCCAAATCCCTAAATGTTTTAAATTCATAGTGTTCTTTAAGAGTTGCTTTAATCACTTAGACAAGACATCTGTGCAATTTCTAGGAGCAAAACCACTGCTTGTGGAAGGAGTGAGTTATACAAGATAACACCATCAGCTGTATAGTGCTAGGAACATCTAGAGATGTTGGAATGTGCATAGTCAACTACAAACAGTCAGCAAACCACAGGAACTGACTTCAATAAGAAAGTAGATCAAGTAATAACTTTCTTTGCAGCTGCCTGCAAATTACCGTTATGTCCACCCACTACAGGGCTCCGGCCCATTATGGTTGATGATAATGAGCAGCACAGAGAACAGATTCAAGTTTTCCATCAGTGCCATCTGGGGAAAGGAAGGGGAAGGGTCAGCAAACCTCCTTTCTGGTAGAGTAAACCGATGTTAAATCAGGGGAAAATCTAGCATTGGGTTTACACCAGAATTTTGTGGGCTTAATTTACAAGGAAAATTTCCATCCCAGAAGAAAGTCACAGCTTAAAGAAACATTTCAAATAAATTGGGTTTCTTTCCAGCACAGTAGTTTAGAAACAATTCCTAAAAACCAGATGCAAATATTTCCTTCAGTTTGCCTGGAGATTTCTGTGGATTTCATTTTGATGTCTATAATTTTCCTTGCATTGGTTTATAAATAAATTCTTTGTCTATGATCTCTGAGAGAGATTTTGCCATACCAACAAGCAAAAGAGAAGAAAAACTTATCTAGATACTAACACACTTTTACATCTTCTTATTATTTATTTTTAGGAATGTTACTTGCTTGTGAGTTGCACAAAGTCTGTAGGCGATCACTGCTTCTCTCCTTTCCTTCAGAATGGGGCAATGCTGCATCTGTGCTCAGAGGATGCCAGATCACTGCCTGTGCCTGCCTAGATTCATCTGGAAGCCAGCGCTCTGGGGTAGCACAGTAGCTGGTAGGAGCTGGGACAACCCTTCAGGTTTCTACTTTTTCCTCCTAAAACTGTACCAGCCACGGCCCAGATGTAGTCAAAATATCTGAATTATCCTAAGGTACTAAAAGTCAGTGGGATACAGACTCCAAAGGAGTATGTCATATTCCAAAACTGTCTCCTGTGAAACTTTAAATTTCTGTGTCCGCTATTAACAGACTGCCTATCTTAGCAGAAACATCAATTTTGTATTCATTCTTTCCTTTCTTCCTAAAAATACATCTAGAACCTTTAATGAAGAACTAGTTGCAGTTCAAGGATAGAAATTCCAAATAAGTCTTTAAAAAGTGAGGTAGTACTCTGCAGGTAGAATATCTGGAAGCTGTCTGCGCACTTCTGGGCAGGGGGGAGCAGCTTTTAGGGAACTGTGCGGAGCTGCCTCCCAGTCAGAGCCACCAAGGTAACTGGAACCAAGATTGCATGCAAGGACCCACCCACAAAAACACTGTGAGCAGAGACAAGTTTAGAGAACCTTCTTATTTTTATTGCATTTGACCAGAGTCCAAGTATTCCAAGAGCAGCATCTTGAAAGTTATAAGAAAACTAGTATTTTAGGCAACAGCCAGGTGAGAGGAGTACGAAGCATCCCATAAGCAGAAGAAAGAAATATTCTATATGCTGCATATCCAAGTAGATACTATGAGTCAGTAGTAACCTGACCTTCACATAGAATATGTAATGTCTAGCAGCACAGTTAGGGTTGAACATCAAAATCACATTTCCAACTGCTGAGCTGTGAAATGCTTGTTGACGGCAGAAGAGTTTCAGAGAACAAATAATAGCAAAAGAAGTATCAGCAAATAAACTATGATATTTAATGAAGCACGGATACATTTTTTTTTTTTGTTACTGACTGATCCATGCATCTGCAGATCTCGTATTTCAGAAAAAGCTGTTAAGAACAGGAGAACGCTGTTTTGTAAAGAGTAGCATATTTAGTCTTCATGCACTTCTCGAAGAAGGCAATAACATTTCTATGCAAATAAGTTCTGAGGTTTTTTTATTACTTAGCAGATTTCATGCTTTTAAAAGAAAGAACATCTCTTTAGGTGGAAAGTTTGTCTGTAAGCTGTGTATTTTGTCAAAACAATTTTTTTCTTAATTAACATTACAAATGTTTCTGACAATTGAAAAAGATGCCAGTAATACTAATGTTATAAATTATGAAACTTCATCTGTTTAGTGTAATGGAGGTTGAATACTGAGTAGATGCCTTGCTGATACCTTTCAGGGTCACTTCTATAAATGTGTTTGTTTCATTTTGGAAGTAAAATCGATCTCATTGGATTTTTTTGCCTATATGGAAGAATGAAAAATAGAATCCAATGATGTTAAATTGACTTTTTAAATATTTTTTTTTTACCAATACCCAAACAATGCAGTCAGAGCTATGTTTATTTACAGTATACAGTCTTGTAACTGTAATTTGAATTAATAACATATTTAAGTGGCTTGGATCAGTCACAGAGGCATCTATAAGCCTGTGAAGCTGTCAGCAGGAACTCCTGCACAGCTACAGACCAATGGGTTGTAGTATATACATACGTATATGTACATGCAGTATGTAAGGTAAAACTGTACACCTCAATTACATTTGGAATATAGTGATGAAATGATTGTAGGGATTGAAAAACAGTAAAATAATTTATGCTTGGAATTTACAGTCTTTTAATACTAACACAGTGGAGGAAAATAAGGTTCTTTAATTACTACTGACTAGAACAAGGCAAGGTACTGATACAAATTCCTTCGCAATCTTTTCTGATGGCCTATCTTTCACCTTCTTAAAGAGCCATTTCTATACAAGAAACAGAAAAAAAAAAATCTTTCTTTCCTTTCCTTCTCATTTTTTCCTTTCCATCACACCCTTTAGTAGTGTTTTTGTCCTCTGCCTTTCCTTGGGCAGCTCTCTTTGTCCAGCCCTTTCATGTTTATTCACAAGCTGAATAAGCAGGTACAACCTCTGATTTATGCTGCTGTTCTTCTCTCCTTACAGGATTATCAGCAGAATTGTGTGTGTTAGTAGAGCTAAGAGTTAACTCCAGTAGTTCATAGCAGTAAATAAATTGTTAATTTTGAGGGAATCAGCTAATACAAGCTGTGACAGGACCCTTTTCATATTCTGCTTTATGTGAAAATGGTCCCCTTTTCTGGATAAGAGCACAGAATTCTATTATTTTAGTATTATTAAACTGGTTATCAAAACATCTTTAAGCCTATTGTAAGATGGAAATTGAATTATTTTTTGCATTGTCTTTTTCTTCTTCTCCTTTAGAGGTAAGGATGCAATCATTTTTTTTTATTTATTTTTTTTTTTGTGAATGGGCACAATTATCAAGATACATACATCAAAAATGTTGATTCAAAATGACAAAGCAATAGGGCATGCAAAAATGCAACCAGAAAGGATTTGATATTACTGCATGCCAAACACATCATCTCTTCTTTTTGAGATGCAAATTTCCACATGAAATGTAAAAATTGTCAGCAGCCAACTAGAAAAATAAGAGCTATGTTTTGCCATCTCAATACACAGTTGAGCATACTTACCCATCAGAGTTTTTAGTACTGCATAAATAATGTATAAATACTTGAGAGTTCTGAATAGGTATATTGATTTGGACTTAAAAACAAATAATCCTGGTTTTCCGTGAAGAATACAGATATGACTGGATGTTAAGGAGTTATTGCGAAAGGAGTAAAGACAAGACTGGGTGAGAAGTACAATTTAGGCTGAAGTAGAGTCAGACTATGAGATATTTTTGGATTCCCGAAGCCCGATAAAATCAATTGACTTTAATGGCTGCAAGAATAGATTCACAAAGACCTGACTTACAGGATGAGGAACTTCTGCTCTAGCAGTAGGCAATTTTCTTAGATAACTGGTAAACACACCAAAAATGAGTATTCCATCCTTGATTTTTACATAGTAGATTTTCTCTTTTGGTCATAAGTGGCTTCATACCACAAAATAAACACAAAAACATTGAACATGCAATGTTTTATAACAAATAAATTTTTTATGATAGAGCAAAAAGAAGTAAAAATCCTATTCTACAAACATAATGAAAACAAAACAAAGCACTGGGTTTTTGTTTCTTAAGTAAAAAAAAATCTATAAATAGCAGCAGACAAGATTTTATTTTCCAGAAAGTAGAAAAAAACCCCACTGAAAGTCTGTAGATTACAGTTCAAAGTACTGCAGAGGTTCAGCACGCTCTTAAACTGTGTTATAGCTGAAAAATTCTTTGTGGACAAGCAGTCCATGCGTACTGAAGGACAGGAAAGATAGAAACTTGTGGTATGCTTGGATAGAGAAAATGCATGAAAGACAAAATTACTACTATCTTGCATAAGCAATGAAGAAATGAAATCGATGCTGTAATTCTTATCACAAGATGCTTGAGTCATAATTGCCAATCAATGAAATTGGGAATTTATTAGAAAATTGGTTCAGCACTCCAGTAACTCAATGAATTCAGACCCGCAGTTAAACACTATCACTGAAAAAAAAATTGTATTAACACAGCAGTTTATCTCAAAGGACCCTGAACAGTTTCATATTAGAGTAGAATACAGCAATGACTGAGAAGTATTTAACAGAATATCAACCTTTTGTTAAATATTTTGAAACAATAACAACAAAGTAAAAATAGAACCTAAAAATTCAGATAAATCATGAAAATATGGGCAGTGCTAAGTAGAAGAAGAGGAAAAACATAACATACATTTGTCAGACTTATCAATAAATCTATAATAATAATACTGTTTTTTCTATCACCTTTCAGGTTATTTATGAGACTATGCTTTTGGAGGACAACGCCCAGAGACTGATCAGGGATAGTATTAAAATTGGATAAGGAAGATTGGGGGCACCATGGAGAGTCCATAGTGCATATCAAACAGTGCAGTCTTCAGGCATTTTATGGAATTCTTTTATGCATTCCCACTTCATCTGTAAATTCTGATAAGATTGCTACATATAAGGAGAGAATTTCAGATTTCAAAATAGGAAATAAGCCTACCTAAGGCTAAAGAAAAGGTCTTTCATTAATTGCAAATTAGTGCAATATCACCCAAGTGAAAAAGTATAGAATGGATTTCACCGTTTATCAATCTGTTCCTTCTGAACCATAAAATGTTGTAAATTATCTATTTTCTTTTAATAGCTTTATATTTATTTCTTTTTCCTGCATCTATTTTAAACCTCTTTATTCTCCCATCATTTTCTTTGCCTCTTAGCATAGCTGGGATAACACTACTCTGGTCTATTCCCACTACTTCCATGCTTGTCATCTAACATTCCACCATGATTTCTTGCATGTGATTTACTTGCAGTCTGTAAATGGTCTTCTGTTCAAGAACTAGAATGGCACAGCACAGTTTAGATTCCCAGCCAAAGCACATTCTAGCTCCCACTATGGCCAATGACTTTCCTTTACTTTGCCATAGCCAAATGTATTATTACTCTTAAAGTGAAGGCACCCTTCCTCTTTTCATCTTCTCCCTTGCCTCAAACAAATACCAAAATGATACAGACTCGCTCTTCAAGAGCTCACTGTTATACTTTATATATCTGAAAATGTTTTGGTTGTTTTTTTTTCTTCCCCCTCTCAGTCTTACCACTACTGGTTATAATTTAACACAAATTTGTAAACAAACAAACCCCCAAAAAACAACTGAAAAAACCCCAGCACAGAAAAGCAACAAACCAATTAAGTTGAACTTACTGGCAGAAAATAGCGGCTGTGAAAGATTTGAAGAAATTGTTAAGAATCACTTTCCTAACCAGAAACTTTACTAACCATAAGATGAAATTAGCTGTAAATCAAGTATAATAATAAAAAAAAAAATGTTACTGAACTAATACATTTTTTTTTCCAGAGTTTAAGAGGGGTCAAATCAACACAGAAGACTGTGCTTTACTATAACTTTCAATTAAATAAATTTCCACACCATCTTCTCAGGCAGAAATAATCTGGTAAGGAAGACACCATTTTGTAAGATCTGAAATAAAACCAATTATTTTCTAGTTTTAAAAGCCTATATAATCAACTAATTATTCAAAGTCAAACAGGAAACAAATACAAGTGTGAAAAAATTAAAAGTAAACAGACTGGAAAAAAAGCCCAAAACAAACCACCAAATCTGAGCGCCAATTATCCGAAGTGCTCAGTGAGTATTTCTGGTCACAGATACAGTGTAAGAAACATCTGGATTCACTCGTAAAATAAATTTGCTCTTAACTAAACAAAGGAGAGTCCAAAATCATGATACTGTAATAAAAATGTTTACAGCTCTACCAGTGAAAAACCTTAGCCTCAACAACTGGCTTATGTACTCTCTGCACCTCTACTCAGAATGTACAAATGCCATTTGTATTCAGTCTTCTCTCATTTTTAGTACATTTATTTCATACTAAGAAATGCTGCTTCTCCATTTTATTTTTAAATGAGTTTGTCCTAAGAATCAAAAATCACTTCGCTGAAGTTGAAATTTGATACCTTGAACACTAGATGGCAGAACAAGGCTGGAGCCGAGCATCTGATAAAGGCTGCACCCGAGCTCGCCTGCATTTTTCAAAGCCGCAGCTGAAATACTTCACCCGGTTTTGCCTACGAAAGCTGTCAATGGTTACACACACACACAAAAAAATTATCTCCGCACGTTAGAAGCTTTGCAGACACGCACACGCTGTTTGCCCGAAAAAGGCAGGCGAGAGGTGTCACTCCGGCGCCAGCTCCCGCCCCGCCCGTCCCGGCAGCAGCCGCCGCCTCGGCCGCGGCTCGGGGGGTTCGGCTCCCCCGGAGCTGCTGCGGAGCCGCACGGCCGTGAGGTCAGCTCCTGAAGACAAATCATGCTGACTTCAAAGGGCTGTGTGTTTAAGTTGAAAACGACCAGAACTGAATGTCGAATTTAGGCTGAAGTAGAGATCAAAGGAAAGGGATTTAGCTTCCAGGCTGGTCAAGGAATCTAACAAGAAGAGATGCAGAAACAATACTAGGACGGTAAACACTCAAATACAGAAAGGAATGGACAGATTAAAAAGACCTCTTCTAAACTCTCAAAACGTTTTTCATAAACAATATTAACTGAAGTAAGAGTTTAACAGAAATTAAGAGATTGACAGGTAACACTGGCTCGCCTGAAGATTACAACAAACAAATGTACCTAAACAAATTAATAAAAACAGGGTGCGATTCAGTTGTATTACCACTGAATGCAATTAGGATACCATTTTGTTCACAATCAGGCTCATAAGTCTATGAGCCCCACCATGTCATGGAGGAATCCCATTGCATCATCTCAGTGGAGCAGCTCACATTTTTGGGTTAAGTGGGAAAAAAATACAAGTTGGCTGAGAAATTATGTCCAGCTGAACTTGAGTGGTGCTGCATGCGATTTGCTGCTAGCAGCACTAACAATATGTTTCAGATGGGATGGCAAATTTCACCGAGGGTGCTCTGCAACTCTGCTGTAAACTCTCACACAGTAAGCATCATCTGTGGTAGCCAAAGGCTTTGCCTAAGAGCAGTGATGCACCCGCTACAGCCTAGATATGCTGGGTAGCATCACAAAACCAGCAATGTGTACAGACACTATCTCCTATCCTAAGCCTTGTCCTAACCACATTCTATTTCTTCATACGCCTATAGTAATACTTCAGAAGCTTCAGCCTTTCTGGTTTTGGCAGAGCTCTCCTCCACAGCTCATTAGGGGGTCTCTGAACATACACTGCATGAAAACAAAAGGCAGAAATGTCACAAACCGAGGCAACAAATGGTCGGGGAGGGCTGCTGAGCTGCTGTTCTGGGAAAGGCAGAGCAGCTGCTCGGAGCACTCCCACCTCATACAGAGCTTATTCCTGGCACTGCTGGAGAAGGAAAGTACATCCAGGTGGCACCAGGACTTGCTCAAATGCATTTCAAAATCAAAGGGAATGGCTTCGGCACCAGCACAGCTACCACTTATAATCAAATACGTAATCCACGTTGCATTATTTCAGACTTTTACTATCGTACCTACAGTATTTCAGACCACACGCTGAATTTTGGCTGGAGATTGCTGCTTTGTGAGGATGAAATTGCATTGTCTCCCAAGAATCAACATACAAGCATGTAAACTACCGATAAAAGATGGGGTGGGGGAAGGGAAGGGAGAAGAAAAAAAGAAGAGGGATGGAGAGAGGAAAAAGCCCCGCTTCATATATGCCACTCACTGGCTGTTCTTTTGTTCCAGTTCTGCCTCATTCTCAAAAATGGTACAATATAAATGGAACTAAGCAGTAATTTCATCCTGAACAGGTACAAATAACAAGAATATGGCTGGCCTGCCAACTCCCATGTCCCTTGCACTGTTCCCTGGGTCTGTTTTTCCTGCAGCCCCTCCTTCCTCAGATCCCCCTGTGCAGCCCCAATGGCCAGAAATGGGAACAAACTCCAAAATGACCAAGAAAGAATCACAGGGAAAATCAGATGACTGTACCCCAGAAGAATCATGGTTGTTTTCTTTATCTTCACAGATGCCTTGGCACTGCACAAAGGTAATGTCAGCAAAAAAGGATGCCATAGTAAGCTAATATAAATTTCATTTCATAGTTGTTCATACCTGAGCCATGCAATCATTTATGTCTAGGATTTGATATTGCTCAGGTTAACCAGGCACTGCAAGTTTACCTTTTATATGCTTTAAAAACAGAATAAGGGGTAAATGGTTTTCTCATTCCTAGCCACAAATATAAAAATTGTACATTATTAATATATAATAGGGATTAATTCCTTCTGTCTTTCTCTGTAATTAACTGGCTGTATATCAAGTGAAATCAATCCAACTAGTGTAGAAGTAATACAAGGAGGGGAGGCCCAAAATCCTCATTATCAAGTAGGTTTTGGATCATTTTTCTACCATTTTTCTGCTTTTCTATGCCTCATCTTAAAGACAAACATCATTACATATACACCCTGGAATCCATTTTACTGCTCTCTTTCAACTCTTTCTTTACTAACATAGAGCATTGCACAGACACTGTGGTGAAGATAATTTCACAGCATCTCACATTGCTCCCAGCTGTTTCAGAAACCTTATGATCTCTTTTACCTGATGAGAACAAACCTACTCGTTTTTCACCCCAGACTCCAGACTCTCTCAAGCAGTTGCCAAGTTGCTACTGTATCATGATTACTCAATTGGCATTAAAAACAAAACAAAAATGATTAATATATATATTTGATAAGGAACAAGGCTACAATTAGGTTTCCTGTTTGAGTCCGAGTATTACACAGATGAACCAAAATATGACCCTGACTACATACCACCAGAGCAAAACCTGCTAGGAACACTTTGATGCCTGCAGGTTTTACTCACATATATATACATCTGCTAAGTTCATGAGTCTTCACACTTGACTGAGCATAACATCATCTTTCATATTCAGAAATACCAGCTCTCTAACATGTTGACTGGATTAAAAATAGTAATACCTAAGAAGAGGTTACTCAAGGATAGGAAGAACTATTCTTCACCTGTAACAGAAGACCCATGAACGAGCAAAAGTAGGTGGCAGTAGGTTGCACATATATCCTCTGAAGCACTTTTGTTTTTCTCAAAAGACAAGGAAACCATTGTACTTATTGACACAGAACAGAGATGATGATAAAAATTTACATGATGTAAAAAACAACAACAAAAAAATGCATTTAGGCAAATTAATGGACAACCTCTGCCCCTGCTAAAGACTGCAGAAGTGAAAGGTAACTACCTTGGACTGGGAAATCCCAGAGCATTTTAGGAAGGTAGAATTTCCTTGTTCTTAAATTGCCTATGTATTTGCTGTTGGCAATTTTTTGAGGCACCAATATAGACCATTGATGGGACCTGTGATAGTCTTTTCTACACTCTTGTTAAGCTTCAGTGTATTCTGATAAGTGACAAGTTAATGTACATCAATTATTTCAATGATTGCTATAGAATGTAGTTAAAGAAACACAACTTTACATTTGCTGATTTTAAAGAAAAGATTTAATTAATAAAGTCTGTGCATAATACTGCCCCTGGTTAATCAGACAGTCTAGCAAAATCATACACTTTTCCTGACTTTCCAGCATATTTCTATGTATATTCTTTCAGACTGGGACAAGTTCCTAACTAAATGGAATTACTGCTGAGCACAGTTAATACTCTAACCATGGTTAAAAATATGTCATCCTTACTAACAGTGAGCATAAACAGAAACAGCTTTTACTTTCATTAAACTAAATAAAACCTCTTGGACCATAAAATATTACTTAAACCGATTAAGCATAGCAGAATCAGTGTATGAGTTAGTTCATATTATTTTTATTTTGCCTTTCTGAACATGGAAAGAATAAATTCAGCTGTAATTTACCACTGACAGCTGATAGCCCTTTCTGACTTAAAAGAAAGAAATTATGTTGCTAGTTACTTACAGGAGCTTTGCTGTTTCATTTTGAAAGGAAACACCTTGACACTGGTAGTTACAGAAATTGCCTACAGCCTTCAGCTTTGTAAAAAATTTCAGGCTCAATTAAACTTTTAGAACAGTCTCTAAATAAATGCAATAAAACTCCAAATCCCCTGAAAAATCTTGTATATTAGTTTCTGACAGGGGAATCCAAGCGGTCGGATTCTTCAGTGCTGCTCATGATAAACAATGGCTTAAATCCACAAGCAATGCTGGGTCTGGGGCTGATGCAGGCACGCAGCACCAAAACACAAGTGGCAAAAGCCAAAGGTCTGCAGACAGCAATAGCCACTGCATTTTGCTCAGGTGGACATGTAAGCAATAGTATTTTACACTAACATGGCATCCTGACACGCCTAGAGTACTGGGATATGGTCCTCTCTTCAATCCCTTCTTTGGGGGATATACTTCTTGCAGAGATCTGAAGAACACAGCAGACACTACTATTCCATCTTAATTGCCCCAGCAAGGTTTCCAAAAGAGTGTGTTCTGAATCCAGCTGCACATCTTCAGTTTGATAATTCTTATGCGATTTAGAAATTGCTTTGAATGGCTTTATCATGAAAGCAAAGAGTATAACATTTTTGTATCCATAACTTCAGTAAAAACTGGTGAAATAAGTAAAGTTTAATTTGGGAGAGGAAAATACATGGGTCATTGGATAAAATCACTCAGTACAGACTAGCTTCAAGATTTTTTTAGGCTATGGAAAATATGTAAAATTCCACGAATGCATATGCACTCAATTGTTTTGAACCCTGATAACCAAATGTCTGAAGTTTGATACGTTCTAGGCTGAATTAATTTTCAATAATTACATTCTAAATGTTCTGTAACACTATTTCTGGGTATATCTTTGCCTAAACACAAAGGGATATCTTTTCATTTTTATGTACAGGGGCATCATATTCAGAATCACTACTAACAGCAGTAAGTATTGTAAGGAAAATATTCTGTGTACTAAGAACCGATGCTATTTTTTCCATTTGACATTGTATTTTATCAGTTGTCATACTACAGTAAATGAACAAATAAGCAAGCTTAACAAGAAAATACGATTGTAAATGACATACTCACAAATTCAGCCCTTCTTGCAGATGTAAGAAGGGGTCACAGCTATTCTGAGATACTATGAATTCTCTTTCTTAACATCTAAGTGGAGACACTACAATGGTAGGTAGGTTCATGACTCCTGGAGTCTTGGAAGAAGGCTCAGTCATGTTCCCAGAGCTGGGCACTGGGACCTCCAGCTCCAGATGTTGTTTAGACTGCACACACCTGTTCTGCTCTGAAGCACAGACATACCATTCCCTCACTCAGCAGCATCTTACTGCTTCTGTAATTTCTCTTAAAAATAGTGGGGATATTTAAGTCATAGTTGAACATAAGTAACTGCAGTGAGTCCACCACTAAGCAAGAGAGAGACGTAGGGAGACAGAAATCTAACAGTGCCATTTTGCCAGTGCTGACCTCTGGTACTGAGTGTTAAATCCCCACCTGTTTGCAAGCAATTCATGGCAGAAGCAAGAATTCTGTGCAGATCTCCTGAGCCAGTCCAACATCTGTACTCACAGTATCACTAACATGTTGAAGGTACTCACAGCTTTGTTCTCTTGGGGAGGTCAGTGCTCAGTGTCACTTCTTTCCCAATGAACACTTCAACTCTCATTCACAGACATTTCTCTCTGCTGAACTGTTTTTCATATTCCGAGTTAGTCACATTTTCTCTCTCTCCCTAGAAAGTATCTCCATTTTACAAGCATGTGCTTCTATCCAACACAGGTAAATCATAACTGAGGTAAGAGAAAAAATTACTTTGCCTGTCTCCAGGGGAGGTTATAGCTGCTACTCTAGTCAAATCATTGTCTTGGGATTGTAAACAGCGTGCTGTAGCCTTTGGTTGAGACCTCTTGTAAAACAGCAAGGCATTCTGCTTTTATATTCTCTTACACATACTGGTATCAGCTAGGACAAATTCACTGAAGTTAATCTACACTGACATAAAATCCATGTAATAGAAAAGAGAAAAACTCTTAAATACTCTGGTACTGCATCACGTCTAAAGAATAAAAAACTACACAGGCATGATCACAAAAAAAGTTTCACTAAATTAGAACAAAATATTCTTTCGTCCACCACTAGAAAGCAGTATAGCCATGTTTTTAACAATCTGCAAATACTAATTATTCAAGTCAGGCTTATGGAATATTTAAAGAGGACCCCAAGACAAAAAATAATAATAATTTAAAAAAAATATATATAAAAATATGCCATCTCTGTCTGATGACTGTATCAACTACTTGTGATACTGAATGCCCCTGCAGGAAAGTAAAACTGGAGAGAATTCTGAACATGATGTAAAACCTTCATGTAAGATATTTTTCTTACAACTAAAGGAGATAAACCTTTGCAAGCCTTCTTACACCCTTCCTACACACAATTACCAGGGAAAATACACAGAGGGCCTGCACTGTGCAAAGTGTTTGGTTACAGGTTTTGAAAATTTCTGGTATCTTTGTAAACACTCATACAAAGGTGTGAGTCATGTGGCACATTTACAAGAATATGAAAAAAATTAGAATATTATCATAAAATCTAATGGAATGAAGTTTATCAGATTGGATTTTGTGTTAGATTAGCATTTAAGAGATGCAAGTGCCTGATAACTCTTGCTATATCATATTTTGTGATAATGAGTTTTGTGTCTGTCTTGAGCAAGAAAATTAGGTGGTAGGTATCTTAGTCTAATGGGTCAACGAATCCATACTCCTTCTGATCCCTTAGCTCCAAACATGCCTTAAGTATTTCACTAGGTAAAGATCACTGACATTTCACTAAGAAAAGTCTGGAGGCTTAGATTCTCTTGCAATTCAAGTATCACAAGATTACTTTTTGTGGTAATAGCACTTAACATTTACACCCCTTATTCATCAACTATTTCACAAACATCAGCTAATAAGGCAGGCTTAGATGTGTTTATTTTCTTTGCCTTCTAGTCTAGAAACCCAATCCAGGGAAGTGATTAATTAGTCAAACACAATAGATATCAGATCCGGTAATGTGACGTTCTCTAGCTTTTTCTGCTACTTGAAACCATCCTATTACACTTCTTGGTATATATCCTGTTTCAGAAGACCAAGTGAATACGGTGATTTAGTTTCTAAGATGTTTATTCCTTTCCAGTGTATTAAATGTACCTATTTTACATCTTAGCCTCCGTATAAAAGAATGGTTATTTTTGAGATATTTCCAAAAGGAATTGTTAGTTTGATAAGTATTTCATCATGACCATCATTTGCAAATATGTTATTTGTTTTATACTGATACACATAAAGTATTTCTCTTGTATAAATGCATAGTCTTATCTCTCTTACATCTCTTTTAGGCAGAAATAGATGTTTTATACAAAATTGTGTTTCTTTTCAGTCCTGATTTATACTCTTCAAAAACCTGTACTCCAAGTGATACTATGAACACTTACCATCTCTTCTGAATCCTTCATATTTTTCTTTCTTGCACATCAAGACATTTCACTTGTTCTTTCTAATTTAATTTCAGTAGTTTTGAAGACTGGTGACTAAGCCCTTGGCAAAACAGCATGTTGGTATTTATTCTAGCCTTAATGTAAAATGTCATTGAAATTCACATACACAGAAAGGATTGGTATATACATAGCCTAAGAGAGTTTACTTGACCTCCTACACAGAAGGGTCATCACTAGAAGGTAGGTTAGGCTAGGCTGGGTAAACAGACTCACCCACTCCTGTTTCATGCCTGTCTCTGCTATCACATGAAATACATATTGCAAAGTTAGTAGCACTATTACACTTCCTACTATGGAAATGATTGCAGTAAAATACATTTTTTTTATACAAGCACAGAAACTTTAATACTGGGTAGGTCAATACCAAAGATTCTGTAAGTCAACTTTTTAACTGAAGGAAGACCTAGAAAACAAATAGGTGAAATATAATAAAGGATATGCAGAACAAAGACAATTTATGAGTGCAGTCCTGGCCTCAGTGAA
Source organism: Actenoides hombroni (assembly GCA_024336885.1). Classification (NCBI taxonomy): domain Eukaryota; kingdom Metazoa; phylum Chordata; class Aves; order Coraciiformes; family Alcedinidae; genus Actenoides; species Actenoides hombroni. Next base: position 2,809,274 of record WUAM01000317.1, read on the forward strand.
AGCTGTAGCAGCAACTGCTAAAACTGCAGCTTGAAGACTTACGACTTTCTGGTTTCCACCAGACTTTCGGTAAGGTTGATATGTGTATTTGGGAGAGGAGGAGGAGGAAGAGAGAAGAATCCCTTACAAATTAATGCATTTAAAAAATTCTCCTCTATAGTATTAATAATCTTTAAAGCAGCAGTACTGTATTTCATTCCCCCCCACACCACTATGAACTCTTTTAAATATAGGAAACAAGATTAAAGGCTAGTACCATGTATCATAGCAAGCAGTATAAATGATACAGGAATAAAATATAGCCTGGCTGGCAGCATTCCAGCCTTCCTGGCTACTTGTCAACTCTCTGATGTGATGATACACTGCATGAGACTTGCCTTCATATCTTCTACATGTAACCCTTATCTGACAGAGGCCTAAACAATGCCCTTTGGAGAAGATGGATTATGAATGCAGCAGTTTGTATTTCAAGCTACATTTCTCAGTTAAGTATAATTATGTACCGTACATTTTCATCCTTTCAATTTTATGTAGTCTTGAAAACTAGTAAATAGCTAGGCCTCTAAAATAATAGAATGTCTCTCTGCTGTGACACAGCATCTGTGGTATACTGCAGTATATCTAAAATGAAAATACACTCACTGTAGTTATTCTAAACTAAGTTATCTAAATTACAGGTTAGTTACCACATGTTTGTGGAACAGCTTTGAAAGTTTTGTCTACTTATACAGGTCCTACCTCTAGAACATTAAAGATCACAAAGAAACCAACAACAGTGCTCCCTAAAACCAATACAATTTCCCCAGGAAAAAAGGAAGATGGAATGTCTTCTCATATGTTTACAATGATACTATTAAAATCATGGTTTCATTCTTTCTCTTTAACCCAATGTATGACTGCATGTCTCTGTAAGCTTGCTTCTAAATGAACTGGATTTTATAAAGCAAAGTAAAATTTAAAAGATTTTTTTTTTTTAATAGAAATGCTTTAATGTAAACCATTGATTCATTTAACTGAAGACTGTGAGAATACCTGAATGTGCCTGTCCTCCCAAAATATGTATGCTTTTGAAGCTAATTTGATGAAAACATCTCTCTTGTAGAATCCAAGGCAAAGTTATTCAAAGTTTTGGGTCATAGTAATTCTGTACATCTAGTCATCTCAACATCCCAAACATACTTATATTGATTGAGAGAGATTCCACACTTGTGAACACAGGTATATCCCAAGCTCAGCATCTTATCTTCCTTTTCTTTTGGCGAAGGCTCACACAGAGACAGTCTGCACTCAAGCTAAAGCTCCAGGTAACATTTTGGCTCCTTTGAAGTCAGCTCCAGTACTGGCTATGAGGCGGCTAGGATTTCATGTGCTAAACTCAAATACCTTTCTGTCATTTCTTTGTTTGGACTTGGTTTTAGCGTGGGTTTTTGAGGCATGTGTTTGGTTCTAAGAAAACACTCACGAATTCAATTAACCAATTTTCAGATGCTTCCAGGAAATTACAGTGTTTTCTTTTTTAAAACAAAGAATTTTTTAATACCATGCAAACACTACAATGCAGAATGCACCACTGAAATCCTAAGAATTGGAAAATGCTTTCATTTACAGAAACAAAGTCTCCAAGATTGAAAAGGAAGTGTATTAACACAGGACAATTCTAGTAAAACAGATATATAAGCAGTTATCATAGTTGGCAATGAAGAAAGAAATTGTCCTACTCTTTTATCAATCTGATCCTGAGGCATATGTGTCTTCACACATAAAACATATAACTATGTAGTTTTAAAGGAACTTGAAAAAATAACTAATGAGCACTATATATGCACAACGCTGCCATACTTCTGCTAGGATAAGTATGAAAACAGGGCCTTTTTTTACTTTCATTTTAAGATTTGTGCAAAAAATGGACTCATAACAGAAATGCTATTGCAATCATAATTACGTTACAGCATCAGCTATGGCTTAACTTGTTATGATGTGTTTCCTCACAAAAACAGTTCTAATGATTTTTATCTGGTGCTGTGGATGGCACATTTAGGTCCAGCTTTAAAATAAGCAATATGTAGAGAAATAATTCTTTATAAGGAACGTAGCTGAAGACTACTATTGAAGCATCCATGGTTTTCTATGTTTAGTACCTTTATTTTTACCCATTTTCAACAGAACTGACAACTACTAAATTACTGTCAGCTGTTGTACACTAGTAACAATTAACATCCACTATGGCAGTTTGTGTACACAGCAGCATGCTAAAATATATTCCTAGAAATGGAATAAAACAACAGTACAAAGCCACAAAGCTCCATTTTCTAAATCAGTAATGAAAGAAAAATGCAGCTTTAAAGACACTTGGAAATCCTTCTTCCTTAGTGGATATAGGTATTGGAGAACTGTCGTTGATCATTAAACCTTCATCCAAGAAAAAACATTCCAGAAAAAAAAAAAAAAATACAATGAAAACAAATTCTGTACCGTGACCTTGGAGTCCTACCACAGTAAGAATTAACACTCTTACTACAAATCTGCACCAGCTAAATAGAAGTTTTAAACAAAGACTGCAAGAAAATGTACTACAAACCTGAATTAAAAAAAACCCCATTCTTCATTCTTACCAAAGATTCATTGTGGAAGCCAAAAGTCAGATAAAGATAAAACAAGCTCTTGTTTACAGAGTTTGAACTAATACTCTTGGGTCTATTGGGATGTCCAACTATTACCTGAATGCAACTAATTTTTGACCCCCAATACCAAGTTTCACAGTCTGCTTATGAGTATTTAAATATGGAATAGAACAATTCAAGATTAAAGCACTCTGACTTTCTTGAAAAACTGCACTTCCATTAAGATAATATGCTTTTGCTGAAATTTTACAGTTTGCCTAAAATGCTTCTCTTATTTTGTAAAGATAACACTTCTCACTCTTCACCTTGCAACAGATTCCAAAATGAACCAAAGATTAAGACTGCGATACTGAGCTTCCCAAGTACTTTCTAGAGAAGACTTTTTTATGGATCTTGCATAAGCTGCTGCTTCAAAAAAAGCAGTTCATATAGCATGTGTGTAGGGGGAAAGGAGAGAGGGTAAATCAGTTAAAGAGGTATATGCAGTAAGAAAAACTTTAGCAAAGTCACAAGAGCAGAGCAAGCAGGAGTAAAATTTAGAGCTCAGTCAGGTATCACTGGATTTCTGTAGCATGCAGACAGATGTATACTTAATGACAGGAAGAAATAGCAGGACCTTAATAAATCAGTAAAGAACCTAATGCAAGCGATTAGCAGAGTCCAACAGATCTGTTAACTTTCTCAGCATTTCCAGACACAACATGCCCTGCTCACCCTGCATCAGTCTCCAGAGTGTGTTTTCTATCTCCCTCCCATTCTCACTTAATTAGAGAGTTCACGCTATCCTGAAATGCCATAAGAACATGCCTTGGTGGCCAGCAGCAGAGTTCAAGAAGCATTTCATGTGTCAGAGCCGGAACTGAGAGCTTACAGTCAGCCTGGTCTCTCACTGGTAATTCTAAACCTCTGTGCGACTGCATAAATCTTTAAATAGCTTACACACTTTTTCCGTTGCTCACTGAGAAGGTATTTAATGAGTTTTGTTCAGGAAAAGATTAACTAGCCCTGATCTCTTTAGAATAGAAAGGAGAAAATTAATTGATGCTATGATAAACATGAATTCATGATTACCTGGAGCAGGTTTCTCTCATTAGTAGGAAGGTGGGTTATGTTAGTTTCTGTACCACTTTTCTTGGTTGTTTACCAATAAAGGCAATAAAGCTTTCTACTTTCTCCTTTCCTTCAGTATTTCTAGTGCACTAAAGCTTTAGAGTACTAAGTGGTCTGAGCTGCAAGGAAAAAGACTGTGTTACAGTGAAATGGAAACAAAAGCTATGAGGAGATGCACATAAGCATCAGGAAGCAAAACAAGATATCACGAGATGTATACAGTGACAGTTTACTGTTTTTACATCATTGCATGAATCAGCCAGGGAGGGATTTCACACAAAACCGTCTGTTGGGGACCCCACTTGGTTTTCCTCTCTCAGTTCTCACCAGCAATGGAAGAAAATACAGCAGGTAGCTGGGGTTTCATCTGGGTCCTGTGTTTACCATCTTCTGCTGCAGCAGAAAAATCACAGTGAGCCCTACAGTTTGGATACTACATACAATCAAAGGTAGTATGTTGTAAAAATAGAAAAAAAATACAGGAAAGAGTAACAAAAATGATGGGAGATAGGCAGCAGAGTTTGCATGAGGAGAGATAAGGTAGCCTAGGACTCTTATGTGGTTTTGCAACTGAGGCCTGACCATTTTATTTGATGCTATTACTTTTGAAATAATCTTCTCCATGCCATTCTTTATTTTTATGCTTTTCAACATTTATTTCATAATAATCAACAAAAATAAAATCTTTTCCATACAGTGCGTGCTCAAATTGCAGCCCTTATTGCCATGAAACCTGGTAAACATGAAAAATAGAAATTGTCAGTGATCAGTGAAGCCCTGCAGTGGAAGAAGGCTCCGAGGAGACAGGCAAGGGCTTTGCGTTCACAAACCTTGTGATGAGATTTGGTGAGCCACCATTCACTCCTGATGCAACAAAAGCTGAACTTACCTAAGCACAGATGGGTCTAGGGGGTGGCCTTTAGGCTATATCAGCTGTCTTCCTGAGCTAGCCAGACTGGCAAGGTGCAGGTCAATACACAGCTCAACCCAAAACAGACTACAAAACGTGAACAACTAATAAGCAGAACTTAGAAGCGGGCAAAGGGCTTCAGCTGGTTTGAACTCATGTACTCCTTCTCAGCAGCTGGGGACACCTAGCCATACTATTGGGATCCAGCTGTGCATTGCAATTGTTACGCTCTGTTAAGTGTACTTATATTTTGATCTACAAGCACTGCTTGCATCACCGTGCTAAATCAAAATCCCCTGTCATGTCAGATAATGTAAAACAAGTAAATCTGATATTAAACATCAAACCATTCATGTGTGGAATATCAAAAATAACCTGGTCAGAGAGAAATGGACTCTTGACATTAATGCAGTCCAATGTAGTTTGATCACTTAATATAAGAAAAGCCCTTTAGGGACTATTAAACACCATTATTTAGTACAATCTTCCATCTGAGATTCCTAACCTGCATGTGAAGGGAAATACCATCTTACTACAGTTCTTTCATTCCTAAACTATTGGCTAGTTAAAAACAAGGTGGCTCATGAGCCAGACCCGGTACATTCTTCTTGCACAGGACTGTTCAGAAGCTCTAAAGTAGGTATCTCTGTTCAGTTTTTTTGCTTGTTTGTTTATCAGGGGTGCAGCGGCACAGGGGGTTGACAGTGAAATCTGGTCATTTATTCACAATTTTCACCTTCTGTATCTAAGTGATTTTTTCATCTGATACAAGCTTACAGCTTGCATAACATGACTATTCAATGTATTTGGCAAGTATTGTTAGAGATCTCTTCAAAGTCTCAGCGGAGTCTAAGCAAAATGTCAATTATGATCTTAATATGCTCAGGGAGAGGAGTTCTTTTTCACACAGACTTTTTTGCTTAGAGTTATCATGTTAAGGTTTCCCAGGTCTTCCCTTTCACTAATAGACTAGGCTGAATTTATGGTTCGAGGTCAGTAGTCCCCTGGTTCAAACACAGACATCTGGAAAATATGTATGTAGTATCTGTCACTCTCCAGTCCCCTGAATAAGAAAAACTTGCATGGTTTTAATAGCATCTCGTTCATTTTGTGCTCCAATTCTCTTAGCAGACTTGAATTTGTCCCATTTGATTTTAATTTTTTTTAAATATTGTCCCAAAACTTCTCCAAATGCTCAGTCTATTGACAACAGGGAGGTATTTCTTCACAACCTTCAGTGTCGCTGAGTCACGCATACAGTTCATTTAGCTGCTTATCACTGACTGTAGCTCCCTTGATTAACTATGTCTGCATCATCAACACACTTCTTAAATATTAAAGAAAGGTTTTCATATGAATTCTCTGTGTATAACAGTAGCTCTTCTAGTCTTTAAATGAATCTCAGGCCTAAATGACAATATTAGGAACCTATTTTCTACTACCTTTTAGCAGTTACCCAGACTGGCTTCAAGTTTGGTGCACAAACTTATACAAAAAGTCCAGCTAAAAAGAGTTTATCAATTTTTTTCTGGTTGAGAATTTTTATACTATCATTGCTGAAGATGTGTGTAAAAGTTAAACACTCTCTGATATTAGAATAACTATACTTGTGATTAAAAACTGAATTTAAAATGATTAAAAAATAAAACACTTGAAGATTAAACTAGACAGAAAACAAATTAAATTCTGCCTTATTTTGTGACAGTTAATAAATCAACTTTAAGCAAATTAGAGCGTATGCTCAGAACAATCCTGTTTGAAAAATAATATTCTGAGTTCATGGGAAGTGACGGTTTAGTGAACAAACCTAATTTCTGTGTTTTCACAAAGAAGTATAAAATGAAATACTTCCTGCATACATCTATAGACTCACACCTTCACATTAAATCCTGCCATAATGAACAAGCAGAACATTTGACAAAATCCATTTGCTATTTCTCTTTTTTTTTTAAATCTCTTGTCACTCTGCAATTCATCATACTAAAAGCTTTGATCCCTAGGTGTTGAAAAGACATGAATTTCCTAAAGGACTAAAACTTATGGACAAGTGTTTGCTTTTAGAGCTATATGTAAATGCAATGTAAAATTTTATTTTTGTAATCTCTTTAATCAGAAACAAGGGAATTAGCCAGCTGTTTGGAACTCATGTTAAAATGTAATTAAGCATCTGATTGAATTTCTGTGCATAACAAACAGCAAAAGCTAGTATTTGCACACAAGACAGATCACTTTCATTAAAATAAAAATCTCACCAAATGACAACAGAAAGGGTTTACTCCAATGATTTGCCTGAGATATTCCTCCACAAGAAAGCACACATCAGAATGGCAAAAAAATTTGCTTTATGTGTCAATCATACCAACAGGATTCCTTACTGAGTGACACCTAGCTTTCCCTCACATCTGTACTGCATTCTACTTCAATACGCTAAGGAATTGCCTGCCTTACAGGCTTCATACTGGAAAAAAAAAAAAAAAATCCCACAAATTATCATTTACTCCAGTGTGGAACAAGCTTTACTGCCACCTGTGCTTGTTTTGCTATAATTTATTTATTTCATGAGAAGTGGGGGGTTTGGTTTGTTTTATAATTGCTAGTGAAAGACCTATTAAAAAGTATTACTGATGAGGTTTACTTATCTATATCACGTATAGTGAGGATTACTATATCTCAGCAAAGCAAAAAAAATTTCAGCTTTTCATGGGATATTGTCCCAAGATTAATATTAAGAAAAATGGAATTTTTATTTTTAATTTTTAATACTAACAGACAAATACAACAGCGAGCTAAAGAAAAACAATCATTTTATGGTTTACTATGAAGATAGGTAAACAAATTATTAGAAAAAATGCTTCTTTAAGTAATTTCATCTCAAGAGAAGCAGGAGCAGCTCCTTGACTATTGTAATCAACTCTGATTTGGGTCAAAGAATTCATATTCTCTTTGTGCTAGCTAGGAACAAAGCAGAGGCAGGAAGGAAAGCCATTAAGGTAGGGTAGTTACTCTCTTTGCCTCCTGGTTTCCAAGGGTAGAAGTAGGGTTTAATAACCTGCTTATCCTCTTCCCACAGCATTTCTCTACTCTCTCACTGCTCAAGGGAAGGGGCAGTCGAGTGATGCTGATTCTTCTAGGAGCAGCCTGTACACACCCCACTGCAGTCCCCTTTCCCAAGGACTTTCATTTGACTGAGAGAACATGGAAAGCAGCTGACCAGAAAGCTGTGTCACATCAGCTTGCAGCATCAAGTGCAAGAGCTGACAGGCACAGGACAATGCGACTCTTAAGACAGCAAACTGATGTGCCTCATGTTGCCCAGGCCATATTCAAGCTCCAATGGAGGCAAGGCTCAAGGATCTAACAAATCAGTCAAGTTTTGTAGAAGTCCTTGATGTATAATACACATGGTGTGACCCCAAAAGATCCTATTCTGGAGAACCAGGGCAGATAGGGATGGGGAGTAGAGAGTATCCAGAAAATGGGAATATTTTAGGTAAAGGTATTTAAGGAGTTCTTGGCTTGGGGATATGCATACTTGCTAGACATAAGTGCACTGGTCACACTCACTGAATTTTCCCATTCCTATCTTCTTTTGTATGCTACACAGAAAGAATACATTGGTTAGGAGTTACTAGGCAACAAAACAAGTCCTGTATTTGGTAACTTGAAGGAAAGGAACATCACAGTGCAATGGAATGTGTGAGCAATTCCGGTGTATTACTTTGGTTGTTTCTGATCATGACAGTTTAGAAAAAAATATTGTCTATGGTTGTATTGATATCCATCTGCAAATTAACAAACAAAATTTACAGAACAGCTACCAAAACACAAATGTTTAGAGATGCATTTAAACATGAATTTGAAACAAAGAGAGACAATTCTGACATGGCTTATTTTATGCAGATCTGTCTCATTCAGCTTACAAGAATGAGCTTTTGTAAGATGAACAATTTTCATTTAAAGGTTTTTTTAGCAACTGTTCAGTAGTTTTCAGGTTTTGAGACAAAGATAGTTTTAAAAATTCAAAGGATTATGCACTTTTCCAAAGAACAGACATAGTGACTCTAATTAGAAAATAATCATTATGTTTATAATAGAAAATGGCAATTATTTTCAATTAAATTCTATCTCATCTAGTTAATATAAATAAGCTATATATTCCTACAAAGGAAAATACTAATATTGGGATATTATCAGTGTTGATAAGGTTAAACTTGAAATTTTTGAGCAACTCTTATTGCTTATACCAAATATTTACATGGCCAGTAGAAAATGCCATAGATGAAAGAGCTTGTTTCACAAAACAAGTATGAAAGGACCAACAAAGTCCATTTTGTCCACTTCAAGAACACAGAATTTTTCACTACAAAGCACTAACAGTGAACAATATTTCTTAAGATAGAAAAACATCTGGGTAGAATCTTGGGCCTTTTAACAAAGTTCCCCAAGGAAAAACAACCTCCTCTAGAATAAATTATGCTGGAATGGCATATATGCATAGAAATTATATAACCCTATATCTACAAATATATATATAAGCACATTAGACACATGCATATATTTTCTCATACTGCAAAATAATTTTCAACATTGTTTTTGTCCAAAATCCAAAGCATAATATAAACATGGTTATCTAGAAAGGTGTGTCTCATAATCAAAACTGCCTCTCTTAGCACATCCTGCCATATCAATCTGAATTGTACTGATAATACGTCTCCTGTTACAGAGAAACCATGGCTCAACTTAGGGTTATTAGTCTGTGTGCTTTGCAAGTAACAGAATAATCCTCTTTTATCTGTTTACACCATTTTGTCCATTTATGTTCTCTTTTTACCCAGCAACACATATTTCTTTCTACTAAAGGGTTTAGAAGCTAGTGTTCTAGATGTTAGGAAATGACAACTGAATAGTCTTCCTCATGGTAAAATGAATTACGGTTGATACTTATTAATTGTGGTTCTTAAAGGAATGCTACTTTGGACTTTTTCCTGTCTCTCTTCCTTCTTCTGTAGAACAAATATTAGATAAATTCTCTTGTCCCAAATAACCTATATGCAAAATTGAAGTTACACTCTCACAGCTACTCTGGAGCACTGGATAGCAAATGCAGCTCTGGAAGTAAAACACAGTATGGTATATAAGATTTGGTTTCCTCAAACTTTGTCCTTTTTCACAATATTTAAATGTTATTCTAAAATAACAACTACTATCACAGGAGAGACATTGCTCAGTTTGGAAAATGAATTCTTCAAAAAGTAACTGGCTTTTGTCATTTTTTGAATTTTGACTAAAACATTTATTAAGTTTAATCTGTGTGAAGAGAGTTTAAAAAGTTTCATACATACAGTTCTCCATAATTTTATTCTGATAAAACTAGATTAAAAAATGAGAAAGAGTCTGTTATTTTGCATGCATTAGCATTTTCCTGAGACTTGGTCAGGGCTGCATTCAGCCTAAATCTCTACAATCTTTACTCTGAGACTGATTCCACTAGTCACTCTTGCTTCTCAGGCACTAATATCTGGATCTCTAGTGATGGAACAGGGTCCACTTGAGAACTGTCTCAGTGAACAGCAAGAAGAAAACTGGTCCATTGCTATGAAGCTAGGAAGTTAGTTGATACTGCCCAGCATTTTATTTTAGCTTTAAGTGCTCAGGTTCTGGAGACACAGGAGTCTGTTGAGCTCTCAAATTTTATACATAGATATGTCTGAAGAGACAGAAAAATAATGTGAAGCTCAAACACAAAGAATCCAAATAACTGAAAAGGAAAATAAATGGCATTTTTTTCCTCAGCATACGCATGACTGTTTAAAGTTTTAGATAGAGTGTTGCATGTATATGATACCTTCAGCTTCAATTATTTATAGTAATAATAAATTTTATCACTGTTTCCAAGTGAAGAACAAAAAACTAATCTGAGATCAACTCTGGTGCAAGCATGCTTCAGGTTAGATAGGGAACCCTCATGCAGCCCATACTGATTCTAACAATGATTCCATAAAGTATTACCAAAGCAGAAGAGTTCTGCACAGATTTCCTGAATTCTCAGTTCCTTTTCACTAATTTGTATCACTGTTTGTCCCTAAATAGTTTTCCCAAGCCAAAACAAAACACAGGAAACTCATCCCTTCCTCAGAAGACATTAAAACTCAAGTGAAGTACTTGTCCACAGATGAATACAAGTATAATACTTGCCAGTATATCTGAAATCCATTATTCCTTGTATAGTGTTATTAGTTGGAAACTAAACTGTCTTAATAGTCACAGGTATTAAAAATAGAGGGTTTCATTTGTTTGGGTTTTGGTTGGGTTTTTTTTGTAAATAGAGCTGATTTTAGTTCTAAGTGTAGCAGACTACATATCCACATGCAATGGCATCATAGGCATTTCAGTCACACTTCACCTTGGAGGCTCAAGCATTTGTTGCCTTGGCAACACCAAGCCAAATGTGTTTCATTTTGCCTCTTTTCTTCTTTTGTGAGTGTGAACTTAAGAAAAAAACAAGCATAAGAAAAAGTAATATATCACATCTTTTTCTAACCAAAATCATATGAAAGTAAATGATGATAATAATAATACCATCATACGAGTGATCATTTCATGAAAACAATATACATTCTAGAAAACATACAATCTGTTCTCTCAGAAATGAACTTAGATGTTCAGTATTTTTAGCTTATTGGCAGTGCCAGGTGCTGTTTCCTTTAGTAGATAAGTATAATAAATATATTTTTTCCCTTTGTTGAAGAAAGAAGTGTTATTAATTTTACAATATTTACATAACTGCACATAGATGTATACTGTATTTTAATAAATGTTAAAATAATTTCTTAAAATTACTGCTTTCATATTTTACAGATGTGTCAGTATCTTCAAGGAGATGACACAATCTTCACATGGCCCTGTCTTCGCTGCTCTAACAAAATCTTTTAGTAATGAATATGACCAGTGGCACTATGAATCTGAAGTAATGGATATACATACACTTATTTATACATATGTGTTTGTATGCATACATGCATATGTATACATGCATACACTTATGAAACACCTTAAAATGAGATGTACAGTGCAAGTACTGTTTATAGGTGCTTATTATAGTGCCTGGGTAGTAACTAACATTGACATGTACCTTGCTGCTAACCATCCTGGCTGGTTATTTGTTGCTATTTTATCAGTCACTGGCAAGGCAAGTGAATCTTCCAACTTTATGAACAATAACTTTTAGACAGAACATTTTAGGACCATGCACGTGCATGGCAATAACCATGAGCATGTGCAGCATACTCCCATCCATCCAAAGTACCCAGGATGAATAGCAAATCTTCCCGTTTCCTTAAATGACTCTGTGGTTTGGGTTTTATCTTAGCATCCATGTGAGAAGCATAATGCCAAGTTTATGACTTGGTAATGAGCACATCCTCAAGGTAGAAGGACTTTGTTTCCTTGCCAATATCAAGAGTACAAAATGTAACACTTAAACCTCGTTTTGCACTAGTAAAGATGACTCTAAAGAATGAACTATGAAGAATGAGCCTTTTCATCACAAAAGGCAATGGTATATTTTATGTATATATGAAAATGTTAAAGAAAAATTAGTTGACAAGTTTTTTAAAAATTTCTATTGAAACAGTGAGGGATATTTGTATACTGACAGATTATCATCATGTCTAAAATGAAAGCATATTAAGATATTTAGATAGTCTCATTAAACTTTTATGTAGCTTATAAAGCATAGAAAGAAGCATATAAAGAAAACATTTTCTGCTTCCTCCTTAGGCAAGTTCTTGATTGACGTCTTCATAATCAAAGAATAAGATTTAAATTCAACACTTCGGCATTTTTTAAAAGTCTGCTAAAATCTTGTCCTTAAAGTTTAGAAAATACTAAGAAACAAACACCACACTTCACACTGCTTCACAGCTAAGACTCAGAACAAGGGAAATACTGGAATTTAGTTTGTCTTTGTACCTGTAAATCAAGCATATTATCTGGACATAACTTTAATAAGACTGTCATCATATGGCAGTAAGTTGTCAGAATCCTGGATAATTTTCTGCAAAGTCTACTTTACAGGTAAGTGTGAATCACTATGACCTCAATGAAACAGTTTTCTGTCAGGTACGTTTCCCTTGTTATAGTAGTTAGAAAGCACGAATAAGTTACAGAGGTGAGAGCAAAGAGAGCAGTTTTGGGGTTGAACTTGCCAAAAGAAATTGATTTGAGCTATGTGTTACGTGGTGAGAGCCAACTCATTTAAAGATGAGTTCTTGCTAGTGATCTCTGTCCATGGCTCTTCTGCAGGTCTATACACAGCTACATAGCACCTGATTTCCAAAACTGCCAAGCACTCGCAACTGCAACTGAAGACAATGAGATCTGTGTTTTGAATGCTTCAACAGCTACAAAAACTAGGTCCAAGGTGTCCCTAGTAGAAGATACGAAGTAAATACTTCTGCTCTAATCCCACCTGCATTTCAGATCTTCATTTATAAATCAGGATAACAATATCCCCTTCAGCTTGCTCGAGTTGTGTGAACTTCAATAGTACTTTTAAAACACAGAGACTTTCGTACTGAGCAAACTGGAAAAGACCATTAGAAGATTAATAGCTGTCTTCAAAGCTAAGCAGTAAATTCAGCCCATATCCATACAACGAGGAACTTTAATTGGGCACTACCAATTGTTTTAATCACCCTTCAAATTTGCCACATTACTATCCTTCATAATAGCTATTGGGTTTACATGAGTATTTCAGAGAGTAGCTGATGACAAGTTTTGGCGCACAGATTTTAGGAGTGTGCATTTGGGATTGTCACTCATGAGTAGGTAAGTCACAAATTAATTGTACAGATGACTCTGAATAAATTAAAACAAAGTGTTTCTGTTGTAGTGTTATGTGTTTTATATATAATGAACAGACCAATAAAAATCTTTAAGAAGCATCTAAGAGGTTTCGGTAATTTTTAACTATTATACTTATCTTTGTATATGCAATGTAATTAATTTCTGCAATATACTCGCAGTATTTACTTGAGTCTTCTTGATGTAGCATGGATGGAAGAAAAAGATCTAAATGATAAGTGTTTTTTCCTCTATTTGAAGAAAAGAGCATGTTTTAAATATTATTTTTAAATATAATTAATGTTTTATGTGGAGACATTCCAGGCAGCAGTTCCTACAATTAAAGACTGTGCTTGCCATCATTCTCTCTTTCCCTCTCATGCCCACAGACACACACACACAAAGTGCAAAACTTCTAGCAGCAAGCAAAAGGAACAACTTTTTTTAAAAAGGAACATCATATTTAGATCTGCAAACCAATTGGACCCTAATCAAGTTCATATGCTTAATATCGCCCCCCAGCAATTACTAGTAGTTCTGATCTTTAACTGCAAAGTTGAGAATCCATTTACATCTTCAACACAAACCAGCAGAAGCTGACACAAACCAAAGTTTTTATGTTTTATTCACTATATACAGTTTGCTGGTGGTTTCTGGCCACATAGCCAACAACAGCTTTCTTCCATCAGCAAATTATCTAGATGTAAACTGGACATATAACGTCTGTAATGCTGACTTATGACAACTGACAGTTAAACATCCTATTACTCAGGGTTGACCATATACCCTTAAATGCATAAAGTAAAAGGAAGATAGAAGATACAGAACAGCACATTTTCCAGAAAGCATCACACTAAAATATATTATTGCTACTATTAAAGGCATGATAGAAGTGTCATAAAAAAGTTGCCCATACATTTAAGCTGTCACTAAATTGATTAATGATAAAGAGGAGGTGAACAGTTCAGCAGACTTAAGTCTGAACCTAATACATACCAAGGCATTAGCATTTGCTGAACAACAATGATCTTGTTTTTATTAGCTAGGTTCAGATTTGATGGGATGAACCATTCACCCAGATGCAGTCACAACTCAAGAGAACTATAAGCAGCAACAAAATGTCTTTTCTACTTTGGCATTTTCTATATAAATGGACAAACATAATATGGGTCAAATCCTGTTCTAGGATTTAGAATTAAAAAGCATGAAATAGAATACTAAAAAAAATAAAAATAAATTAATATCCTCATCAGAGTAGAAGTAGTTGTCTACCATAATGCTGCAGAGCTTCACAATTAAATCATCTTAGGAAAATAAATAATTCAAATAAGGAGCCTTTTAGAAGTGAAATAGTGAAACGGGGAATATTCAAAACTATCAGAACCCTATCCATAGAGCTATATGCTTAATTTCACAATACCCTTATGTTTCTTTACCTGTGAAGCACAAAGACGTCAACAGTTTCCCTCATAGAATATTTCTGGATATAAAGAAATATGTAGCCTAAGGAGGGAATTTGCTCACCTCTCTCCTCATATCTCTCTCTCTCTCTAACCGAAGCACAAAAGCACATGAAATATGCAGGATCAAAAGAATGGATGTTTAAAGGACATTGGAAGGACAACTTAGAAGTGTACGTGCAGTTTCTAGAAAGATGCTTTTAATTACTCATCATTAACCAGTTATCACATTAATCTATAATAGTGTGAACCAGCAAGGATATGGAGCATGGTCAAGTATAGGGGTAGAGGAAAAAAAGGATTAATGAATATTTAGAGGGAATATGTTAGAAAACAACAGAACTATATCATATGATAAAAAGCAACAGGAGTAAAATCTGACAATTAAATTGCTTAAATAGTCTTAAAGTAAATTCTGAACATTTTCAACACAAAAAGTATGAAATAATGAAAATATATTTCAATGTACATTACGCCAAAACTTAATAAATTTTCAGTTGTTAACAATTCCATGTGTACCATAAATTTGTAATAATGAATAATGTAAAATAATTAATAATTAAAATGCTTAGTCATTAATTAGTGTATTGGGAAAGGATCAGTACCTCTTAGGATGTATTTGCAGCAGCAGTAATTGTCAGGATGCTCTTGTTTCCCAAGACTGCTAAAGTCTATCCATTTCCTTATGTGATTACCATTATTTAAAGGTAAGCATCATAGGCATTAGAATCATTATGATATATACTGTACAAACATGCATATATCTTATGTGATCCACGCCTGAAAACTTTGACATTCCAACTGAAAGGAACAACAAAATGCTTATAAAAGAAAAAAGGGGAAAACGAAGACACTTAAGAGATTTCAATAACAAATCCCTGTGCTTACAAAAACAACTGCATGCATAAATAATATACTCTCTACCCTTTAATATATTTTCAAATGCCAGAATGTATTTCATCTGCTTTTCATTCATTTCTCACTAATATTACTGCTGAAATAGAATCTAATGCAAACTAATGGTCACAGTAAAACGTGAATAGCCATCACCTGCAGTTACTTTGAAAATTTTCACAAGTACAGGTTTCAGTAGACTTGTCTTACGAAGAAAGTGTATGCAGTGCAGTTAATGCAAAACATCGCAAAAAGTGACTCTCTGTTCATTACAGGTAAGCCTTACACAAATATAAGTGTACTTAAAATTTGAGAAACAGAGAAGTTTGTACACATACAGATGTGTATCCTGCGATATTTGAGAACATTAAATAAATTCTAATAACCAAGTTAAATTAACATGCAGAAATTATGTATGAATATCTGAAAGTACTTGAAACATGATTAATGAAGCCCAGAAGATAATTACATTAGGAAACCAGTAGCATTAAACAAAGATAATTCTGTGTAAAAGAACAAAATTTATCAAATTTTTTAACAAATAGATGAAGGACTAAAGATAAAAATCCAACTCAATTACAGTCCATGGCCCCAATCCAGCAAACCACTTAGAGCATAAGTTTAGTTTTATCAAAGTTAACAGACCTCATCAGTCTAAAGATAAGAATCTGCCTAAGGCATTTTCTAGACCATGACCATGATTCTGTGCAACTACACTGAAACACAACACACTTGCCTTGCAATAATTACATATTTAACTAACAGTTAAAATACTATGTTAAAACAAAATGTACTCTTTGATGAAACACAAATTCTTATGTTTTCATCACTGTTACATGCAGTGTGAACTGGAAAATTTTCCAGCAAGCTAAATAAGAGCTAATCACAGAATGAGTAGATGTATTTTGAAACCACCTTTTTTACAAATATTTTCGTGCCTTTTAGAAACATCTATAACTACTGAAAAAAAATCCTTCCATGATGGTTGAACCAAATTTAAACATAGCCACTCTGTCAGCATTTAACTTTTCCTTCAACTTTTCCAAACAGAAAAAATCTCCTAAACAAAAATGAAAAAAGTCTTTTAGGATAGTGATGAGACCACTAGCATTGGCTCTGGATATCAATAGACACCTGTGCTGAAAATTAGGGAGTAAATCATATTGGTAATTATGTTTTACAGTGAAGATACAGCTTAGAGAACAAATAGTGCCTTTAGGAATAGGCATATCTGGATATGATAGTTGATGATCTCTTCACCATTAAATCATCAGCTGGTGACAGTTATTGGGGTTGGGTTTTTTTATACATGGCTTCAATGTAGAATGAAAAAACAGAATGAGGTATTGTAAAAATGTCCTAACCACCAGATTAGGAAAAAAGTGCCTTCTAAAACACATGCATTCTCCAGAGCACAGATAATTTCACTCTATTGCAAACAAGGAGACATTCTGAGATGTAACAGAGATTCTTCTTCTTTGCACAGTATCATGAATAGTTTTTACAGAGCCATAATTTGAAAAGTAAAAACATCTATTATTTTGCTGTTTTTAATTTCATTAGAAGTGTTTCAATAATAAAATGTGTTCACAAAAAATACACAAAACATTGCTCACCAGAAACAACTATCCATATGGATGAAAACTGTACAAATGACTTAGGTTAATTTGCTGGATGCCATTGAAGTAGCTAAACATCAAGTATTTTAAAAAAGAATATGCAGCCAATTAAAAAGTATTCCACATTTCAGTTAAATTTTTGGTAATTCACACTTTGTGTGCATATTAATTTAGTTAACTTGCAAAAGTCTTTGATGGGTAGGAACTAGGTAACATGTTGGACGTAACAGCTTTCTCTTTCCGGACAGTGGCCAAGACAGGAAATAACACTGCCATGATGCAATTCCAGAGGATGTATATAATCAGAAACTGCCAATCCTGCCTCACAAAAAATGCTTTGTAATATGCAATTCTATTTGAGATTCCCTGCTGTGAAAGCACTGCTTGTCTTACATCAACAGACTGATTGCTTTGGAAAGTACTTGGGTTAGGGTGTGAGTGGCACTATACCACTCTTCAATTAATTCATATTCCATTCCACTCTAAAAAACATTCTCTTCACAGCAAGTGCAGGAAATAAATAAGAAGACATACCTATGAAATCAAGTATAAATATATTATTCTTAACTTTAGTAATTCTAATAATTTTGTTATTTAATGTATCAGATACACTGGTTGAATTTTCTATTTTACGAACCAGAACATTTTTGGTGTTTTAACTTCTTATTCATACAGCATTTAAAAAGACTGTAATATCTGTTTCAACGGTGAAAATAGCTTTAAAAATAGAGTGACTATAGCTTTAAAACAAAATCCACAAAAGTCACCTTGTTTCAGGATCCTCCAGCTGAGTTTTAAAATTATTTGTAGCCTATTTAGTCATAACTGAGGAAAAAGAAATGAACAAAAAAAAAAAAAAAAAACCCAAATGGAAATATGGCTTTGTAAAAGGTATCTTTCCTTCCTGTTGTAAGTCAGAAAAAGACTGCTAGTTCAGCAGGTGTGAAATTCCAGTTTAAGTACAAGCAACTCTAATTTCACAGTTGAATCACAGAGTTGCCACAGAGTCCCCATTGAGCAAGTTTCACATTTGCATGCATTCAAAGTCATTACTGAAGGTGACTGAAATGAGACTCGACACTGCCATTTATTTATTGTCAGAGAGCGAGTCTGAAATTTGCACCAACTCTAATCACTGATTCCACGTCTAAGTCAAGGTTATTGCAGTCTTGTCTTGCTGAAGAATTTCCAATTCTAAAACACTAGCTTTCAATAATCCCATCTTTGATCAGATTTCAAGCTCAATAATTCTGACACAGATACTACACAATATGCTTGTACATTGCTTCATCAATTCATATTATTACCTCTCATTGGATTAAAATAGCATATTTTTCTCTCTGTTACCATATTCCTGAATGCTTTGTTCAATGATGCACCTCAACATCTTAAATAACACAGAAGACAGTTTAAAATATATACGTACATGCATCTGTGTTTAAAAACACAACCCTCTATTTGTATACATAGATACAGACATATATGCACATGGCATATATAAGATATATTCATAAAAATATAAACATGCATATATAGGAACTCATATACAAGAACGAATTTAGACTCTATATCCAGATTGAAAAGAGACTATGTGTGAGGACTAATAGAAATCTGAATAATGGCTACAGTAGCCAATCTATAATGAGAATGAAAATTACCCAAATATTGAAGTGTGATGAAAACCTTACTGATTTATCACTTACAATAAAAATAATTCTGCTCAATAACTGATTTTGAAAGTAAAATCTTAAACGTTGAAAAATACGTTCTTGGAAAAAAATCGTTGTATTTAGCCTCAGTTTGATTAGTATCAAAATAAGAAAATTTCACAGGTCTTGGAGCGGTTCAAAGGAATGGGAATGTTTTGTCTCCATTACAGATATAGAAAAAAAATTATGCACAGAAAAGTTACAATACTTGACCAAAATGACACATTGTTCCAAAAGTGTTAGGAAGCCACCATGAACTTCTTTGTGCAATTCCTTACTCTAAACATTATGTGAGTATACCTACTCTTCCTTTCAGAGTATGGTCAAGTCCCACAAGTAATTAATTTCATTTCTTCTCTAGCATCCTGATACAGTTCCAGAAGTCTACAGGTTTGTTGGCTTGCTTTAATCACATTTTTTGCGGGCTTTGAGTTGGAATACACTTAATTTCGTCTATTACCATATGTAGCTATTAAGAAATAAATTTATGATGTGAGATTAATTCACAAAGTGAAACCACTCTAATTTTTAAGGTTCAGCTACACTTTCTTGGATTAGCTTTTGTGGTTAGATAATCCCTGAACAGACTAGGGCAGCAACTGCTATCAATTGATTTCCTTTCACTCATTAAAAAGCTTTCTGTTGAGCTGAAAAAGAAGCAGAAAATTGATAAGTGTGAAATCAATCCTTTTTACTCTTTGCAGGCTGAAGATAAATACTTGTAACAGACTTGGAAGTTAGAGGATACAGATAGCTTTTGATCATTGTACTCTCTGTACTGCACTATATGTCAAAGTTATCAATCACAGTTTGTCTAATTCACAGATCCATTTCTCTTACCTAAGAAAATTAAGTTTAAATGTCACTATACGGAAGAACATCAATAAATAGTCACTTGATCACTGCATTTATATAAACTGCCTTTCCTCTGAGCATTTTGCTGAGCTTAATATACTGTAGTCTTAATGTTATATGTTTAAGAACTTTTATAGGTATGCAAAAAATTTAAGGTAGTATCTGACTTTTTCAGTCACCACTATGTTTATTCTTACATACACCTATGATTCAGGAAGTATTACTATGTAACTTTACATAAGAACTGAAAATAATGCAGCAGTATTAAATGAACTGAATTAAGCTGCATAAGTAGGCTACACAAAGGCCAAGAAAATAACACTCATTTTATCACTGAATGCTTTACACATGAGCATTTACTGATGCTTCCTCTGGGAGACATTACCTATGCATAAAGGAAATGTTCAGTAAAACCTGCAAGTAACAGGGGAAACATTTCTTCCGTAAGACAGTTTTCAAAATTGTTTCTAAAGAAATATTTTTATTGCCATTTAAAACTAATTAATCATTTCACCCCTGAAAAAATTAAAATAATGCCTTAATAAAATAAACTTAGATACAATTTCCTAATCTTTTCTGGTTTCAGTCCATTCAAAAGTAAAAATCTGCTTTCTTAGCCTTGTTTTAACTAGTCTAAGAAAACCTATTTCTCATGACTGAAGGGCTGCACAAATGTTTTGCAGAAAGGGAGTTCTGGCTACGAAGGGCAGAGGAACATCCCAACTATCCTCTCACTTTGTCCTTTTCTAGCTCTCCTGCAGTAATACCACTTCAACAGAAGGGCTCAGAAACATGGTGCTATTTAATGTAGTACCTCGAGGAAAACTGTTATCAGATGAAGCATCATATGTTAACATGACACATCACATTGATAGCCCTGCTATGCTAACACTAATTTATTTTATTAATGGCAAATTTTATCATTAATAAAAAAATTATTTTAATT
>WUAM01000317.1:2836689-2849944 GCA_024336885.1 Actenoides hombroni
AGTCCAGGTAGACCACATCCACAGCCTTTCCCTCGTCCAGTAGTCGGGTCATCTTGTCATAGAAGGAGATCAGGTTCGTCGGGCAAGATCTGCCTTTCCTAAACCCATGCTGACTGGCCTTGATCCGCTGGTTGCCCTCTATATGGCTTGTAAGAGCACTCAAGATGATCTGCATCATACAGCAAGTGCTATGGGATAAAAAAGGAGACTATTTTTCCTATTCCCCTGCTCAGATACTGACTCTAATACTAGAATGAAGGCATCTGCAACCTCTCAGCCAATAACTGCTATCTGCAAGCAAGTATAGAGTTAGCAAGCAAGGGAGTTTGCTTCCTTGCAAAGTAGCCCACTTACTACTTTAGATGTACTGTAGGTATTAAACTACTTTGTGTGAAGGTCTGAAGTTCTACATAGCTACTCCCATCTTTGGTCCTTTCTTTTGCTTTCCTTCCCTTCCTTCTCAACTCTCTTGCAAGAATCAGAAGAAAGGATACTTTTTACCTGCAGCATTATTCTGTTTGACTCTGAAACCAGTAAAGCTCTAGACCTGTACAATCTGCCTTACTGCTTCCATATGTTAAATCTAATACTATAGTATACAGATGCACTGATACAAATAAGACTTGGACCAGGATGACAAATATCTTCCCTGTTCATTGTGGTGACTTCAAAAAAACACCACAACACAAAAAAATTTAATCCCATGTCCCTTTGAATGTCAGAATACTATTTCTTGTTTGTTACTTTTATAAATTAATATACACTTCCAAAATCCATTACATCCATTGCTTTTTTGCACCCTATTGAGCACTTGAGGTTCTTAGTTATCATAGGTATGTCTGTATATATATGAATAGGCTCAGGATATCATTTGTGAAGTACTTGCTATAGTGTTTTCCTTATTCCATTATTATACTCTCTTTAGCTTACTATTCAAAAAACGTTAAAACCAGAAAGTACTGAACTAACTTGCATTTAGCAGTCTATGTCAAATACTCTAACATGACATTTTATATGTAGATCTCACATTTGTAGAGAGAAACACAAACTATGTATTCCAGCAATTTCACGAATTTTCCTAGGTGCTTTATCCACACCAGTAATTATGAACACCCGTGTAGATCCCCAAAAGAATATGTAATAACCATTGATCTTCTCAGCTGTTTTCTTGCTGATCTCAAATAGATTTTGCTAGGAGTCTTTCATTGCTCCCTAACTCTACAGGCATAAAGCTGTAGTTTGAATCACTACATACGCTGAGAGCACAAACAGCGCAGATTTGCAGCACAAATATTCACATGAAGATCCAACTCTCTTCTCTGTTTATAAACTATCACAGGAAATAGAAACACTAGCAGCATAATATGAATTAAACATAGCTAAATGGAATCTGAAATAATTAAAGATTAACTTCTTAAAAAGGCATTAACTATAATAAAATTTGCAACACGATGCACAAGCATCTGACAACATGGCATAAAACCCATAAAAGAAATTTCCTTTTCCATTCACAGGCATAGCCTCAATCCTGTGAGTACATCCATCTTTCACTCGAAATCTCCTTTTAAGTCCTAGAATTAAAAGGAACAAATGAAAGAGCCTGTCCCATCAGCCTTTCCCCACCTTGTACATTAGACTGGCCACAGTAGGTAAGCTGAAAGAGGTAGTATTTCACCCAGTTAATTTCACAGCATGAATATTAAAAAGTGGGTCACAGTAGCTGAGTAGTAATTCTGCATTCTCTTGATTTATTTTAATGAAAAAATAACATAAGTTGACATAGTTCAGTAGTTCACAATATGACCAGCATCCAAACCATATGGTACATGTCTTCTTTTATTAAAAATATGGTTTAATCACTAATAAAGTATCATCTTTTTGATATATGACAGTCCTACTTTGGAAAGACCGTGTGTGACCATCAAATATATTTCGATAAGGCATGTAAGAAGTTTCTGTTTAAACATTAAAAAGAATTCTCAGTAAAGATATTTGCTTGATTCTTCTTGCTATTGTAAATGCTACAGAATGTTTTTTTCTGACGCTACAAATGAATCCACATTACCATGCTGGTACACAAAAAAAGTCAGGATCCATTAAGAAGGATGCAAGCCCTTTACAGTGGTTTGAAAATGAAACAGACACAGATTGAAAGAAAATATGTTCAGATTGAGCATAAGAAAAAACATTTTCCTCGTGAGGACAGTCAAGCATTGGAGAAGGTTGCCCAGACAAGCTGTGTAAACTTAGTCTTCGAAGATCTCCAAGAAATGACTGGATGCAGGCACAGACAACCTGGTCTAACCTGGTGTCTGACCCTGTTTTGAATATGTATGTTACATATTCAAATATATAAGATTTAACTTGAACAGAAAGACTGCCTATAAATGTCTGTCATTTTACTGTGTTTTGATGTCTTCCAGGGAAAAAAAAAGTCAATATTAAAATAATATGGATAATGCATCAATGTATTTTGGAAGGAGATTTGCTTTCATCTGGTGACTTTACACTGATGCAGTGGACTGAAAGAATACAAAGATAATACTTGTAAACAGTATGACAGATAACACTTTAAAATATGCCAATTCTCCCCCAACTTTAACCAAAGTAATTATGTATCTCAGCCTACATCAGTTACATAACTGTGAGAAATGTATGTCAGGATAGTATTAACAGGAATCATAATGGAACACATTCTGAATCCTCAGATTGACAATAGAATATATTTTTAAGACAACTACATAGAATATATATCAATGAAAATTTTAGAAATAGATATATAAAAATAATTGATGGTATGCTCTCGCATTTTTCACAGATCTTCTTTCCATATCCAAGTCTTTCCTGCTTTTAGCTTGGTGATCAGTATTGCTTTACTACCTAGCACTTCCTTGCTAATCTGAATCAGCTTTTTATACCTTTCCACTGTATTGTGCTTCCTCCACAGCTGTCAAGTGTCCAGAAAAAATACTTTTCTTTACCTTCCTGCCTCTTCTTTATTCCTCACTGCATTTACAAGGCAGCAAGGTTAGAGAGCACATTCTCCATTGATGCATACAATCACATCTGGCAACTACCACCATCTGAACTCATTTCATTTTGCTATTGTATTCTATAAAACCAAAAAGCACTTGTCCCATAGCTCAGTAGCTTTTAGATGGAGTTTTCTTCTGAAGTTTGCTCTTGGTTTCAGAGTCTATCAGGAAATTTCAATTTATATAATTGTGATTTATAACAAAAGCTAAGGAAACTATTCTCAAACTTGACTTCACAACAGTGTCCTGCTGAGTCATGTTGTAAAACTCTGAGCTATTTTGTAAGTCAACCTTGGTATAATCCGATGAAAACTTGGCTGAAGGAAATGGACTCTCACATTTAGTGAGACTTTTAATTGCATTTCAACATGTATGGCTTTGCACACAGAGTTGCACTTATGCTTGGATTCTTATTTTACTCATTTTCTGTCAGAAGGTATTTTTATGTAGATAAAGTCAAATTTTTAATACAGTCAATGTGAACTTTGTGTTGTGCCTACATCTTGTGTTAAATTTTTCAAACACAATTTAATGTAACCAAAGACCTCCTCAAAGAACAGAAAGTGTATAAACCACAAAAAGTGTATTATAAAGGTTGTACCACTGCATGTGAAAGAAAGATCCATAAATTAAGGGGAAGCAAATAAACAGTTCTTTTGAAGAAGATAACATAGCAGATCTAATTTCCAACTATGATAAATGGGGCATTTCGTATATTTGGGTACACTCTTCCAACCAATATCCATTCCCCAAATGGAAAACTTTGTGCATATATTGTTTCATTGCTAATACAAATGTGGTAATAGATAAACTAGGTACTTTGGCAATATTACCTGTTACTCATTCCTATGCAGACACCACTTACTTTCTCTTAATCTGCCAAGGATTCACGTTAAACTGCTTGTGAACTGCACGAACAAAAGTAATTGAAGTTCATTATTATAAAAATAAGTTTCACATTAAAATAAAGCCCCTAAAATTCAAAGTTCCAATCAAAAGGAAAGTTGATCCTTATCTTGCAGCATTCTACATTAGAAGCACCCTAACATGTATTTTCCTGCAAGGCTGGTAACTATCAGACTATTACCTACCTTCCTCTAGAATGTATTTGAAACTGTACTATACAGTCAAAATAATCTGTCATCTAAGAAATACATTACAATAAAACAAGAAGCATTTTGAAATTATATCTGACTTTCTTGAAACCAATCAGTTTATCTATTTGTCCAAAGTAATAATCCTTTGATTATGAGAAGAGTTTCTCTTTGACAGACCTGGCACAAAATTCATAGGTCTTCTTTGACAGGGATAAAGTACAGTAATATACATTCATCATCTTCTTTCCCCTTCAGCTGGCCTCATGTTACAGCTGCATAGGTTCAACAGCAACTATTAACCCCCAGTTCTTTATAATATTTTTTTTAACTTCTCCACTCCTTTTCACTGCAATAAATGACACAGTACATCACTTATTCCTAAGTCCTAAAAATTCAGATAAACTCACTAACAAAATTGTTTCTTACATGCTTATCTGAATGTACAGTAGTTGCCTGAGCTACTGATGCATTTTGATATAAAAGTATTAAAAAGATACAGTGACTTTAGAGACTTCTGAGAAAGACTTCATGGCTGTCTGACAAGTTTGAATTGCACTGTGAGCACTAAAAAAAAAAATCTCCCTGAGTGGCACGTTGGAGGTTAATTCCTGTCATGTCACCACACAGCCGAATCCTTTAGTTAATGTACTTTTTTTCTTCATTTTTCTCTTCGAGAATAAATGTATTATTCCTGAGGCTCTCTTATCCTTTTCTCTCACCTTTGGGCTACAGCTCTAATTCTCATATTGGAGCTACTCACTGGCTCCTAAATTTTCTTTTTAACATCTAGGGAGCATATATCATAAATGCTGCTTTAAGGACAGAAGTTGTAGGACATTCATCATTTATTCTCTCTTCTCTCTGTTACTGCATTTCTTTAATTAATTTCACAGATGTGTTTAGTGAACACCTCTCAGCTACTTACCCAGAAGTTTTCCTCTCCCCTAACTAGTATAACCCAGAATGCATGTATTTTGTGCTTTTTCTCCCTGCTAAATTCAGAGACTAAGGTTCCACAGTACAGGTAATCTGCTGTTCCTATCAATGCATGTTATGCCAGAGAGTTGGATGTAGCTATTTCACAGAACAGAAGCTTTTCTCTTTCAAAATATACTCTGCCCATAATAAAAATTATGTATTACTCAATGGACATTCTGCAGCTGTATGAATTTCCATCTTCCATCAATTAATAACACATCAGAAGCAGCATTCAGTACCCCAAGACCAAAAAATCAACCCTCCCCAAACCATTATAGAAAGATAGCAATTGAGAGGGGATAAAAAAAATTTAAAAAATGGCAGGTTGTCTGTAGTGAAAACCATCCACCTCCTTTTCATTATCAGCACGTAAACTGGAATCATTGCTCCCTTACTCAAAAGGGAGTTTAAAATTTGCTGACTCAATTGTGCAATATAATTTTCAGAAACCAGTAAGTAATTTGGCGTTTCCTGTACTTAAGTATGGATGTTCATTTCTACAGCAAACAACTACACTGAATTACAGCTCTAACACGGAGATTACATCTGAACCATGCTGGGGCAATGACTCCTGTATGTGCAAATTACAGAGCTTTTAATAATAGAGAAATAAAATCATTCATGCAGAAGTCTGTATCAAAAGGAGAGCAATAATAAAATGTATTTTTTTTACTATGCTTGGAACATTGGGTGATAACTACATCTATAATTCACAAATTATTCAAAAATGCAGGAGCAATAAAACACTAACATCAACGTGTGGAGTCATTAATAAGAAGACAAGATCAATTTATGAGTAGCAATAAATTGTAAAGGATTGCGACCTCTGTTGGTCCCATAATAATTCCAGGGGTAAGTCCCTGAATATTTTTAGACTCCACAGGACACCAAATATTTATAAAAACAAGTATGGAACATCAGTTTTCTAAATTCCATTTCACTTCAGTGAGCCACTCTGGATTTCATAAATCTCATAGGCCTTTGATAATTCATGTGAAAAATCATGACAAGATCTAAACATTTTCAAGTTTCATTGGGAGTGTAGGAGTAAGATTAAAAAACACAGCATCAAGAAATGAAACAATGCTGTGGGAGTAAAATACCTACACGTAAAGTAATGCAAATGCTATTTGTGTGTTCTATAAATTACACAATTGGGATATGCTTGTAAAGTTGGAATATGAAGCTTTACTTTCATGTTTAGGAAATGAATGGGTTAGCATTTGAATTTAAAGCAGCATACAAAATGAAGTACCTCCTATGTATTTTCTCAATTTAAATTTAAATTAGCTCAATTAAACAGTTTTAAATTACTTGTGTTACTTCTAATTATTATAAAAACCCCATTTTTTCCATACCTTTTTTTTGAAGTCCTTCCCTGAAGCAACAGTCTTGATATGACCAGGCATACACAAACCTGTTTTTATGTGTATTTTTTACAACCTTAAAACATCAGTGTGATTTTAAAAACTGCAGCACAGAACAGAATTTAAAATGTCTTTTGAAAATGAAAGATTCTGACTATCTTTTCTAACTACCATGCAGAAAAAGAAAATTCCACCAAATTACATTTGCCAATGCATATAGCCTAGCAGCAAAGGTTGGTTCTTATTTCTGTAGTGTTCTGTTCCCCTGTCCTCTGCCCAGGAAGTTCTAACAAGCTGCGTATCTCACATACACCATGTTCAAATAGTTCCTTACAACAACACTGCTTCTGAGAAAAGCTGTCACATCATTCTCTCCTGTCTGTCCTTCCAAAGCCACTACCTTTGTTATAAAGATGCCACCATTTGCCAGGCTACCATGTGAACTAACCATATTACAGATCTGGGTTACTCTGTAACATCACAAAAAGTTCTTCATTTGCTTCAGTTTTGCCAGAATAAACAAGTATTTAAGGTAAAAATTTGTTAAAATATATGTAACCATAATCTCAGGAAGAGCCTAATTGTTTTAGTAGAAGCATGCAAACTTAACCTAAAGAGGGCTGAGTTTTCATACACATTTTTGCTACTGCTTATTTATTATAGGGGATCTTATTAATGTTTATAAATATCCGAAAGGTGGGTGTCAAGTAGAAGGGGCCAGTCTCTTTTCAGTGGTGTCCTCTGATAGGATGAGAGGTAGTGGTAGAAAGGTGAAACACAGGAAGCTCCGCCTCAAGATGAGGACAAACTTCTTCACTGTGAGAGTGACAGAGCACTGGAACAGGCTGCCCAGAGAGGTTGTGTAGTCTTCTTCTCTAGAGACTTTCAAGACCCGCCTGGATCTGTTACTGTGTGGCATACCCTGGGTGTTCCTGAGTTGGCAGGGGGGGTTGGATTCAATGATCTCCAGAGGTCCCTTCCAACCCCTACTATTCTAGGATTCTATGACTCTGTTATTATTATAGCATTTTGTAATAGACAATGCCAAGCAACTTTCAAAATAGATGTTGATTTCTACCTCAAAATTAAGCTGATTATTTTTGTAGGCTTTCTGAAAAACTAGGATATCATACATGGGTTTGCGGTGTGGGGTTTTTTTTAATTATTATTTATTTAAAGAGCATATTACAGAGTGAAACTCAACACTTGGGAAATGCCAGTAACATAATTATTTGTAAAACATTAATTTCTTCCTACTATTTCTGTATATGTAATACTGTAAAGTTTATTTACATGGGAGAACACTTCTTTCAGTGCATAGGCTGAACATGGGTCACAATACCTAGCTGCAGTATTTCATTTTATTGTCATCTTTAAAACTGTGAACTAATGTTTTATTTATGAATCAAGGCGAAGCCTGGCAATAAATTACTTCCTATGGTGGTTCCTATGTTACTCCCTTAAACTACACTCTTAAGAAACTTTTTTTTTTTTTTTTAAATCGCAAGAGGACAAGAAGAGCAGTCACAAAAAGAAAGAGTTGTAATGTAATCAAACACTCTTTCAATACATACACATTCTGGGAAAAAAAATATAGTAAGACAATTCAGAAGTGTTCACAGAGCCTGACAGCTGAAAAGGCTCATGGAACTGAGGAGTGCGGAAAAAAACTGCTGTATTGATATTAGAGCAAGTGATGCCAAGCTGCTTCACAACGTTGGTAATAATTGTTATATAGTATGCATGTTTTCTGTCTCAATAGGAAATAAGACTGCAGTTATTAGTCTGGAGAGTGTAGCTGGATTATTTGCTAGGAAGGCTCATTATTATCTAGATGTGGGAAGAAAGGACTTGATACATTTGATCCAAATCAGACACTTACCAGGTATCATTATTGGTTCCTTCTTTAGTCAATGGCAAGGCATAGATATTCAAGCCCACTTCCGCTGTGGCTGCAGCAGGGCCCTACCTCAGGTGTCTCCATATAACATAAGCTGAAATGAATTCAGACCATCATAACTACTCCCTAATTTATTTCCTTGGGTTTTACATGTTTCCTGAGACTGGTTAGGTTTCAGGCATCATGCCTTGAGCTAAAGCTCTTTTTCCCCTTCTGAGACCTGAAATATTCTGGCCCAGTTGCTGAAGCATGACTCATACATCAAGCTTTTCAGCAGGCTCACTCCAGAATCCCTTCCAAAGAGGATGTGAGGATGCTGAAAACATGACTAAGGCTTTTGAAATTCTCCATTTCTGACAGCATGATGTCCAAACAATGCCATAAAATATATAATGTGTTTCCATACCCTGAAAACAGCAATGAACTTTGAATACTTCCCCTCTGTGCACTTGAGCTACAAGCTTTCTGCATCATTTGAAGCCGCTGTCAGAATAGGTTAGTAAAATTACTTTTCCTGTAATGTATCATCCTTAGGCCTCTCATCAGTTTGACAACAGAAAAGGTCTTACATTTAAAATCTAATGAAGACTTTGCGGGGCTAACAGTACATCCTGCTGACCTGACCTGTACTGTAGGTAAGTAACAATGACCTTTACCCCAGGCTTTAGTTTTGCTGGAGGAGAAAACAGGAGCACATGAGCTACAAGACAGCCACAGTACACTTTGCCTTGATCCCCAGTTTGGATAATTATAGGTTGAACAGGTGCAAGATCAACAACAGCATATCTAGTGCTTAGAGTAAAGGCAGTGCAGTTGTCAGAAGAGAATTCACAGACACCAAGGATGGGATTTATTTAACCAAAGGTAAATCCATACTCTTTCTTTAATAGAGGGAGAGAACAGTCAACTACAGAGGGCAATTCCCAAAATGTTCCTTAGGACACATCAGTTATATTCTGATTTGTCTCTTTCTATTGAATATAATGTACCTAGATCCTCAGTGATCAGCTCAGATGCATATATCTACAACATTAGGTATATGCATCTGTGACGCTAGTTGGATGGAGGAAGAATACCAAGTGTCAGCAGAGAGATGAAAAGTCTGCCTATTTGATGGGTCTGAGCAATATGCTGCAACCTGGCACTGTTCTAGAAAACAGAGGGAAAATCTGTATAAGGAAAACTAGGATTTCTCGTCTCAATGGGTTTTTCAAAATATTTTTTTGTTTTGTTTTGAAATATTTCGGTATTTCTTAAGCTTTTTGATAAAAGTTACTGTGCAGTTAGGTTGCTGTTTCTGAATAGTTGCATTCAGAGTTCTACATACAGCAGAACTGAAACTTAATTATTAGTAAACCCCTATTGCTTTTTTTCCCCACAAATCCCCTAAACAAATCAGGCCTGTGAATCAGTAAATATGCTAGAATACAAAACACTGTAAGAGAATTTTCTATTGTACTATCTTAACATCATCAGAGGACACTATACTCTTAATTTTTTCTACAGATAAAGTTCAGATACTTTATTTTCCCCATGTAAGGTAATATTTCTTCCCTTATGCAGATGGAAAAAATTGAGGAATAAAAATTTTGTAATACCTAGAGATAAACTGAAACATGGTAGGTCTCATTTTTTAAGAATATTTCACACCTTAATCTTTTGTGGTGAAAAATGTGATTATGTTTCATTCTAATGGTGAATGCTGAAATTTGCTGGAAAACATGGTCCTGGAAATCAAATTAGCTCATGAAATGAGGTGTGGACTATTAATGGGCATCTCTTGGCAGTTTATTTGAAGACTTTTGCAAAGCAGCACTTAAGAAACCTGTGGCAGATGCATGGATGGAGTCCAGTTCTCTGTGGCTGCACAGTAAACAAGACAGGTAATATAAAATAAGCAGTTCTTTACAATATTATCCTGTCCACAGTTTAGAAGCACTATGCACTCAAAGGCAGGGATATTCTAAAGATACTGTTCCGTAAGCAGTAAATCCAACAAAGCACAGACCTCTCTTAAATTCTCCCACCATGATAATCCCAGATCTTTATGAAATACCCTCTGAAATCCTTTCAGCAGTGACTTCATTTCTCCTTCAGTCCCTCTACACCCTTCTGCACTTCTTTTTCCTCCTCCTCTACCCTCCATGCCCCTTAGCTATATATATCCAAACCCCGGCATGTACTGGGTTCATTCTAATCTACACCATTGCTGATGGACAGTAGATGTCCAGGGGTACTAAACTGTGTCTTTTTCTACAAAGCTCAACTGTCACAGGAATTTCACATCTCTCTGAATTCTCTTCTTCTGTTAAAACCCCCCAAAAATTGGTCAGTGGATTCTAAGAGTACTGAAGGAACGAGGATTAAAAAAAAAAAAAAAAATACTGGCTGAATTTATGAACAAGACGACAAACTTCTATCAGATAATCATGTTAAAAAGAAGACAATACTACATGTGTAAAAATATTTCTAGTATACATACAGAATACTAAGAACACTACAGTACATGGTAGCATGTCTGCAACAGGAGTTTTGGCAGTACGGATATTGAGCTGCTAGCATAAAATGATGTCTCGTGTTATATTAAACAAGATAATATAAACAGGCTATAAGCATGGAGATACACATCTACATAACTGACACAGAAAATACTCATTCATTTATCTTAAGTACTTGTGATGAATTCTCGATAACCTAAAAATATAATTTTGTGACTCTAATGTTCTTCTATTCATTGTGTGGCATTTCTTTGGTTAACCTTTCTGCCCATCATCGTGAAGAACTACACAGCCTCAGAATTCAGGGGTGCTTACTAACTACTGAATAGCATCTGTTAAGTCCCCAGAGTCATTCCAATATGAACTGCAACACAGCAACTCCTTTTTAGGAGTATCTCTCTACCTCGTAGTTAGAAGGAGGCAGAGATAGAGATCTCTTCATACGATCTAACAGAGAAAAGCACAAAGTAGTGAAGGATGAGACCCAGATTTCCCATACTTGTTTTCAGGCTCTTGGGGCTGCTGCACATACAGCGGCAGCTGCCAATCCCTCTCTGTTCTCTGTCCTCTACTTCCTGTCCTTGTCCCAGTCAATTTTTTCCCAGGTCAAATTCCACATTAGACTCTCTTTATTGTTCCTAATTCCTTAATACAATCATCCTCTGGCTCTTTTTCCACATCGTTTTCACCAGATTGACTTTTCTATTCAGCAGCTCCCTCCTGAAAATTTATTTGGCATCACCCTAAGGACTGGGTAGTCTTCCTGATTACTTTACCAAAATTTAAGTCCTGTTCTTCAAGAGCAATGATCACAGAGAAAGTCTTGCTCATTCTTTCCAATCTAAGGACACTGAAAGATTAATTTATTTAGGGGGGGTTTTGGTAAATTCCATCAATATGTCATCAGCCACTGAATATGAGATTCCAGAGGCTTACACAACCGGAACATATCTAAGTTAAGCTTTCAAAGATCTGACAAAAAGATGCCAGATAAGCCCCATTGCCAATTTCAAGTTCTTGCTCCAAAATGTTGATGATCAGGGCAAAAGAGAGTCCTTTTATCTGATCTTTTCTTTAACAAAACAAAAAAACCCAAACAAAACCCACAACCACTTCGAACAATTTCTCTTGTATTAAACAAACATAGAAATTTGGTTCATCTTGAAATATGAAAAGTCGCAATCCAAATTAATAGTCAAAATGGAGGACCTAATAATGGGAACTATTAATCATATAATCAAGTTCATTGCTTTATCACTACTGAAGACTGAAATAAACTTTCCATGTGATGGAAGACTTTGCTGTATGGTTGGATCTGAACTGAACAGGAAAAAAGGAAATTAAAAGATAACTGCAGAAGTATAAACATTTCATGCTACTCCTGAGTATTTTACTTGCTTAAATAAACAGGCTGAAAAAAAATTAAATCTTTCTGTAGACAGAAGATAAAGCAAACATACAGAAATATCCACAAGGTAGAAATAAAGAATTCTGCAGCGAAAAGGCTGCAAATCAGTTTTATACAGCAGGGGACTGAAACATGATGTACCTCTAGGAGACTGAATGAAGAGATATATTAAAGATCAAAAGAGGAAGTAAGACAAAGGCTTCAGCAGAAGAAGACTCAGATCACTTAACTCTTAATTCTTCACTTTGACAGAAGTCAATTCATTAACAAGTTTTACTGGTGACTGTTAGTGTCCTGTAGCCCTTTAATGGAATTTGTTACTTTGTCACTGTAGTATTAAAATATTGCTTATGCTTTGTTATTTACATGAATGCTTAGGTCATCAACTATGAGAACAAGGATTTTATACCATTGGGCTAGAATGGAGCAGTTTTATTCTAGATCTTACTTCAGTTTCAAACAATGTGGAAAGATGTGCTTTTATGAACTTTAAACATGTTATTAATGCATCCATATAAATCATATGTGCTTCTAGTTGTTTTCTGAAAAGGGGATAGACTAGGCGGTTTATTTCTAGTATCAACATTCTGTCACTCTTTCTGAATTAGCAAAATGGACTGTTCTTCAAATGCTGACCAAGGGATTTCATTTATTTCTTGCAAGGTTACTGTAACACAGATTGATTGGAATTTCTGCAGTAATAGAAAGGTTAAATATTTTGAACTAGAGCTCAAAGCCTGACTTGACACTGACTGAATACCTTCATAAGCTACAACTGACCTTAGACCATCCCTTTTCTCACTGTACTTAATTTCTTTCAACTACTAGATGATTCAGACTTTCCTGCTAAAGCGCACACAACTTTTTCTTATAATGTTTAAAAACCCCTCTGCACAGCCTTTCAAAAAATCCATGGAAGATGAAAACACTTAATAATGGAATATTTGTGAAAAAAAAACACAAAACAAACAA
>WUAM01000317.1:2850044-2933881 GCA_024336885.1 Actenoides hombroni
GAAAAAAAAACACAAAACAAACAAACAAACAAAAAAAACCCAACAGAAATTAAAAGCCAATTTCATTTACAAGCTATTTTATAACTTTTACAATATCTACAACAGGATAATACACCGTGAAGTCTCACAATAAAATCATCACTATGAAATAAAGACAGCAGACAGTGAAAGAACAGCAGACTGCAATGTAAAGTCAAGGTCCCAGGCTAGCTTTAAATAAGCTAGCTCAGGTCCCAGAAGTAATCTAGCTGTGACAGCAGGGAGCTTGGGTAAGCTGTGTGAATGCTGGGAAGAGAAGAACTTAAGTTAACATTTTGACCTCTGTATGTAGCAAGCACTTCCAAGGACAGAGAAATTTTGAAAGAGGTATGTTTTAAAGGAATGGAAAATAAACTAGGTAGGCGGTAACCTTGTCTTCTTACCAGTTCTAAATTTCTTGCATTTTAGTTCAAATTCAGAATTGTCTGTATATTTTGAGCATTTAGGACAGTATACCATCAAATTCAAACAGCAGTTGCTATCTTTGTATCAGATTGCCATGATTAACTTATGAGACCAAGCTAAACTATCTTGTTCAATCCAAATACTGAAACAAAGTTAATCCATTAGAAATTTTTTCTCCTGCAACAGCTCCAACTTAAAAACAGAAATCCTCCATGAATGCTAGAACAGAAGCAGGCCACCAAAGCGCTCAAATTTAAAAAACAGATGTTAGCTTCTTTGTGTAAAGGTGGCTGAAGTAAACCTAAAGCTTGCACTAAAGCTAATCACAGGTATTTCAGGTTGCAAACAAATTAAAAACTGAAGGATAAAATTCTGAGATGTTACAACAACAGATAAATGCAAATGAAGTCACAAAATATAGGAAATAATCCAATGAGAATGGAAAATCATAAATACATGTGTAAGTTAGGAGAGACCAGAGTAGACAGGCAACTGACCACACACAACCAAGAGGTGATTAGCTCTTTCTTAACCATCTGTCAAATCTTTCCCAGTCTTCCTCAGTGAAGATGTAACTGTGAACATCCACATGCACTAACTCCAAATCAGCACAATGCTTAGTCTTAACAGCCAGATAAAGTCCAATTTATCAGCTACCATCCAAAGAAACACGTACTTAAGAGATACGGCAAAAAGAAATGAATAGAAGAGGTCACGGGCACCGCATCTTCCAGAATTATGATGCTTGTTTATGTCTTAGAGGCCACATCAGCAAAAAAGTCTAAATGTGCATCAAATTTCAACTATTAAGCTATTTTAGACAGACTAGCATATGTTAAAAGGACAACATGCTTATAGGTTAAATAATTTCTAACAATGCAAGTGATCAATTCTATGCTAGTTTGGTGTCATGTTTTTAGATGAGCGTTAGTGAATGTAACAAAGCATGCTTTTTGAAATGGTACTGTCAGGAACAGAACCTTTAATTTTACACCTATACTTTTAAGTGACAGATGGATGTAAAGTGAACTGGAAATTGTTTAATCTTACTGCGAGCAGGGAGTACTGCAAGTGAATAAAATCCTGAAGGGCATAGCTGATTCATTTTGCAAAGACAGGAGAGAGAAAGAAAAAAAAAAAAATCATCCTTTTGTTGCATATTATTAGCAACCTTTTTATTTTCATATATTACAAGTGTGACCTTCCAGGTCACCTCAACAGCGTGTCAAAATGAAGTAGGCTTAAAACCTCAGCCAGTTAAGATCCGATTTAAAAAACAACTAAATAGTATAATTAATTTTACCTTTAGGGTAGTGTTAGGGAGAAAAAAAAAGACAATGAAAAAACCACACCCAAAATATAATTAAAGACATGCCTTAACATGGAAACTTAAGAGTAAATAGCTAACCAGATGTACTCTGCATCACTTTTAGGTTTCTTTTATCTTCATGGAAGCCTGTAACAATGCCTGCAGCAAAAGCCATTTATAAAGGATAGGTGTTTCTTTGTTTTCATACAACAGAGGAGGGAGAGTTGACTGGTTTAGTAGTAGCATACATAGAATATTTGATGTGTTACTTTGACAACTATGGTACAATAATTAAATTAATGTAGGAAAATACTTAAGCTGTATTAACAAAAACAGAAACTCACTGAAAGTCATGGTACCTGCAGCCTCATACTGTTTACTTTGTCAAATACAAAATATCAACTCCTCTGAATGCGGGCCACAAGTAATTTTTTCTCTAGGTCAAAATAATAGGTGGTGATTTTTAAATATCCATAGAGAAAAGTAAATTATTCTTACAGACATTTATAAAACACTATAAAAAGGTTGGAATAAAGAAGACACAGCAACTAGTCAGTTACACATTGCCATACTGATAACATCATCTCAGATATAGTATAAACACTTAGAATAATCTTACGGTCAATCTAACTCAACAGTTAAGGTCAAGAAAAAAAGCTTAAAAAATAATACTTGCTTGTTTTCACCAGTTCCACTTGGATTTAAAATTCAGATTAGACAAAAGGCAGTGATTTTCTGTTTATCTTGGACAAAAATAAGGTGGCAGTCTCTGACAAAAGGATATTTTTTCTGCGTATGCAGATACAGGTGTATATAAAACACCCTTTGTCGAGGCAGAAATTGTACAAATATGTTCAACACTTATTAAAATATTTAGTAAAGCATCTCTAGACACTATTTCACAGCACTGAAAATAAATTAGCAAGTGTAGATGTGCCTACAGTAACCCCTTGAGTAGTCAAAATGTGAAAACATACTTGCAAATTGTAACATTCTTTCACTGATATGACTGAAATTAGTTTTATAATTGATATTAAAGACATAAAATTGCTTTGCAGCTCTAAATTACATTCAATTTGTGCTCTACTTTTCTAACCGAATATTCTGAGGATAGCTGATGAATTAAGGTAAAGATATATTTATTCTTGTTAGTTTTGCTATAGGTAGAACAATTTCTGGTGAAAATTCTATTTATATTATCTACAAATACATAGATAGTACTTATGCTGGTTTCTTCACTAACCATACGAAACACAATCTTTATAGAAGAATTCAGGCAAATGCATTCTTAGTTTATTGTATGCAAATGCCTGTACAGTAACCTTCCTATCAACTTTGGATTGTCACAGCGCTACGTAAACTTGGAAAGCTTCTCAACATAAGTTTATAATACCTATGATAGATACTCAAGATCTGATTATGCCATTCTCATAATTGGCATATTTTTGTGTCCAAGAAGCTTACAGCTTCAAGTACTTGTAAAGCAAGAAAAGAGTATTTACAAACAATTTTACCAAAAAAAGCTTCAGAATCTGGTCTACACATCTGCAAAATCTTTAGCTGTGGCCAATTGAGGCCATATCAGAAAAACTGATTCCCTCCTCATTGTATATATTCAATCCTTTTTATGACCAAAACTGTTAAGTGTTGAAATTTTTTCTTCTTGTTTATGCTTTTTAATGGTCAGCCTTCCCAAAAGCTTACTTTTGAAATCAGTTTTGGTGATGCTCTGTCAGTGCATCCAAAACAAGTTGACACTGTTTTGAGGAAAATCACAGGCAGAGGTTTCCAGAATTAAAAGAAAAAAAAAACAAAAAAAACCAAACAAAAAAACCCACAAACGAACAAACAGAAAAACAAACAGAGGCAATGCCTCTATGATTACATCCTCGAGAAGTAAAAGAAAGGGCAACAAAGCAAAATGTGCCTTCTTACACACGCATAGAGAAACAGCTTATAAAGGCATCTACCTGCAGGCACAATAACAGCAGCTGTAGCATCTAACCCCTATCAGTCATAATCTAGAACAGTGCCACTTTCTATTAACCAAGCAATAGAGGAACTAAATTTACTTATACTGATCTATGCAAGTCACTCAGTTTGCTCCAGTGCATTTTGATGACTTAATTAGGAAGATGATGCAGCACATGTGGTTTTCCAGCCAGATTCATCACAAAGGCCACATCGTCAAAGCAGAAGAGTTGTGTCTTCTACAGCTAGATTAAAAATAGGGATTTCTTCATTAAATGTCTTGTAGCTGACTGTGCCTCTTGGTTTGTCTCCATCTATTGAGACAATTAAATAAAGCATCATGCTTTATTTATTTCTTTTTAAAGGCTAATAAAGAAACCGTGAATTGAAGTACAGCTGGCAATCTTTTCATTTGTTAAGACCTCAGTGTACACCATGACAATCTCTGGAAGGCAAGGCACGTGCTGGGAATTTTTTTTTCCCTTTTAAATATACATCCTCTTTCAAGGCACAACAGTTCTACTAACAGGAATTACAAACCTTTGTCATCTTCCCAAAGAGGGTGAGAAGTTGGGTGGACGGGGGCAGGGGGGTGTGTGTGTGTGTAAATCACAAAGAAAAGAACCAAGACAAAACAGAAGAAAATAAAAGAGAAAACCTAAGGTCATAAAATAAAGCCAAATCATGTGAAACAACCCCAAGTACTTTGAAAATGTGTTGATATAAATCCAAGTAAAAAAGACTGGTAAATGACAAAACTGTAAAAATCAGATAGCATATATCTGATAGAGTGAGAGCCCACTTAGTCACAATACTTCAAATTAAGACAAAAACAGCTATGCATTTTTACTTCTATCACCAGGACTGGGTGACTAGAAAAACTGCATGATTATTATGTAAGTAAATTAACTGAAAACAGTACCCAAGATTTACTATACAGTTTCCATTTTCTGATAATAAGAAATTATTATCTTTTGTGTTAATAATTTGGTTTGTAGAATCTTAATGGAAAATTATCCCTGGTACTATCATGCCATGGAAACATCATAAAGTTTCCTTGATAATAAATACATTATATCATAATATAATGTGATCTAGCATTAACTCATGAATATTAGGATACAGAAATATAAATCAGTGAAACATTTTTTTTATATTTTGCAAGGATGTCATATGCACTTCAAAGAAAGCCTCAATGAAGCAAAACTACTTTTCAGTCTTAAGAGTTACTAGCAGATAATTGCATGTTATGTATACTTACATATGCATACAAATATATAGTGGTCAAATCAGGTATCTCAGTTGGTACTGCTTCCTCTCTACAAGAGTTTACAGTATGGTCTACACACATTGCAGGGATAGAAGAGAAGGAAGAGGCAAACAGGAACACAAATACAGCCTTTGCAAGAGCCCAGATGCCAGTTTTTCCTCTATTTATTATTTTTTTGTTCTGTCTAAATAGATCCCCTTCTTTGTAGGGGCTAGACAAAATGTGAGGTTTTGGTTTGGGGGTTTTTGTTTCTTTTGTTTGGTTGGTTTTGGTTGATTGTTTTTTTTTCTTTTCTGAATTGAAGAATATTTTCTGTCTGCTTTAAATTAATTGGATGTAGAAGACAGAAGCACATCTTTCCACATGTTCCTTGACCCTAGCAAGGCCTGAACTGCCTTCTATTTTCTCAGAATTTGACCTTGAATACCACAATCGACAAACTTCATGGCACTTACAACTGGAAACAATACATTAAATCATCATCCCTTGCTACACATCCCTTACGGATGCATTTGTCCAAGTATATTAAATCAGGATCACAAAAAGATAATTTGTGGCCTAGTGACATTTCATAAAGCCTGTGTAAACAAAATTATCAGAGAATGTGCACCAAAATATGGTATTTCTTGCCACTACAGTTTGTCAACAGAATAGTTCATCCAAGATGATACTTGCTATGGTAGAAGTTATATAATGAAAAGTGTAGAACATGACAGAGACAAATCTGTGGTCTTGGC
The DNA here is from genome assembly GCA_024336885.1 of Actenoides hombroni. Taxonomy (NCBI): domain Eukaryota; kingdom Metazoa; phylum Chordata; class Aves; order Coraciiformes; family Alcedinidae; genus Actenoides; species Actenoides hombroni. The sequence continues at coordinate 2,855,776 of WUAM01000317.1, forward strand.
TGGTAACTTGAATTTGAACCAGCAGTGTGCTCTTGACCCAGGGAAGATACCAAGATACTGGGATACTTTAATGAGAACATAACCAGCAGGTCAAGGGGTAATTAACTGCCTTCACTTGTCATACATGAGTCTGCATGCAGAAGAGTACATCTAGTTTTGGGTCACTCACTCCCAAGAGAGAAACAGAACAATAGGAGAGAGTCTGAAGGATAGCCTCAGGCGGCTGGACAGTATGAGATACTGGAAGACGCTAAAGAAGATGGTTTAGTCTAGCATACAGAAGTCTAAGGTAGTGGTCTAATTACGGTCTTCAACTACCTTAAAGAAAGTATTGCAGAAGTGAGAGATAGTACTGTTCTGAGAAAAAAAGTCTGACTAAATTACCTATACGTGCCTTCTAATCTATTTTTTTTCCATGATTCTATGAGTATTCCCATATCAGAGCTACACACTTCCAGTCTGATATTTATGTGTATGTCTTTAATTAAACATAGATAAATGTTATCTTCATTTGAGCTTAGATTCAACAAAAAAGTGAGTGGAATCTGCATGGAATTTGGGGACCTATATCTAAAATCTGACCCTTTTAAACCATGCCTTTGCATCTTTATAGTTAACTCTTCTGGGACTTAAAGCTTTGTTACTGAGAAGGTATAGCTTTATGTAAGTTTAGATTTTTTTGGCTTCTATCCTTTCCCTTATTTCCCCTGTGTCCTACAAATAGGCTTTCCTGTTCAGGTGCTCTGAAAGACTCACTGGTTCATCACAAAATAGTTATGAACATCACTGTACTTTAAAACAGTACAAAATTATAACCAACCAAACTGCCATCCTTTTAAAATATGATCTCAGCTATTGGATCTGGGTTCAAATGAGGCTTTCTCATTCTCTTCCTAAGATCTACAGAGAATTCTGTTACAAAAGTGTAATAATATCTATCAGGAACATTCAAATTTTGGTTTTACAACACCTTTTTTGTTTAGATATCTCTGTAAAGCTCAAGGATTGACTAGATCCCACATATCTGACATCTGCTCCAGTTCAGATGAAGGGCACTTCCACAATACTCTGTGAAAGGACCTGATCCCAAGCTATTGCCTTAATTAACAGACCAGAAATCTGGAAGCTTGCACTCAATTCTACTGATGTAAGAAAAAATAATCTCAGTTTAAATTATTAAAATCTTCTGCTGCATGACAGATTTATAGTTCTTCTATGGTTTTTTTGACAATGCAGTAACTGGTAACTTTAAAACACTTTCATGACTTAAATGAAAACATACGTTTAGATTAATATATTGAACTCCAATATAGCATTAGTTAATGACATGTTTTCTTAGATCAGTGTGCTTTAAAATCAACTATCAAGTTTTGCAGCTTTTAAATATGCAGAGCAACTGGAAAGAAAAAAAAATTAAAAAAATCACATCTTTTCCAGATAATGTTCAACCTCTGATTAAATAAAGATGTTCCAAGGCAGAGATACTTTATGCCTCAGGAGACAGACATAGTTGAATTGCAAGTGTATTTTATATGTGAATTAGAGGTAAGATGTAATGACATGAGATGAAAGGCTCAGCCATGATTTTAATAAAGGGGGGGAGACAGTACTTCCCCGTGGACCCCACATGCAAAAGAATGAGACTCAACAAGAATATATGAAAAGATTCAGAAAAACCTACAATAAATGTTTCAAAGTTATAAGACCACCATTAAAATTCATCAGGTTTTACTGAATTTAAGAATTCCAGCTCTGAAGGTAAGCTTTCACACATTTCTGATAGCTCTAATTTCCTATGAAAAACTATTAATAAGCTGGGACATTTTTCAGAAACCATAAAATTTCTTTTTTTTAATGTTTCTAATAACATGATCTAAAAATAATTTCACTGAATTTGTTATTTTGAAATCATGCTTTTTATTGAAATACCACAGTTAATTTAGTAGTACTATGATCACATAGTACTTTTAGCATTGCACAGAAAAAGCTGTTACCTATTGCTCTATTAATATTTTTTTATGGATATGGCAAAATTCCAAAGAACTGTTATTTTCTCCCCCACCCGCACCCCCACCCCCATTAAACAGTGGAAAAAGATTGAGATTCTGCACAGGTCTCTCATTCTGTGTATTTAAAAAAATAAAAAAATTTAAAAGAGACATGCCTTTGTAAGGAAAAGACGTGAAAAGAGCAAAATGAATGGGATGAACTGCTTAAGGGAAAAAAAAAAAATCCTGCTTTATTTGATCTTTTGTGATAATCACACTTCTGGCACCCTGCCAGTGAGGCTGAGCATGCTGATGTGTAGCCAAGTATAGTAATCTCTTGGCTCAAGTCTGAGGTCTGTGATGAAAATTACAAAGCAGGGACAAAATCAAAAAGCCACCTGTTATTTTATTCTGAAACAAATTTGATGGGAAAAGTAATACAATGGAAACAGCCTTTTTAGTAGAGTCTACAAAACTATAGCTAAATTGAAACCAATGCAAGTGGATGGAGGTACCTATCACAAATACATTTGGATCTGCAAGTGTTCCTTTTTAAAAGAGTGGTGGATGTCTTCGTGACAGGTAAATTGCTTTGAAATTGTGTTTGAAGTCCAAGGTCAAACTTTTAATATGATAATTTTAACTTCCTATATTCCAGAGTCTTTTTGCATCTCCTACATAACACATTTGAAACCAATAAAACCAGGGAAAAGAAAAAAGAAAAAAAAATCAATTCCTTTCCTTTCCATGAACCACCATTCATTATAGGTCAACAAACTCTTAAAGGAAAAAACCTTTTGCTTTCTCTTTTCATTCAGTAGTCTGTATCTGATCTAGTTGCCCACAGATATATGGGGAAGAATTGTAGAGCCACAAAATTGTGTACAGTCAGTATAGTCAACTAAGAAATCCAGCCAGTAGTATGTTATCATTCAGATGCAAAGCAGAAAAAAATAACCACAAAAACCCAGCATGTCACTTTCTTCTTTGTAATGTCCATTGTGTTTTCTTATATTTTAGTGAATGGCTGTGCATTATTAGCAACGCTGATCAAAGTCTGTTTGGTTTTTTCCTAACAAACCTTGAAGATCATTCAGAATGACTCACATGCTGTTTTTACAGACTTATTCTTAAAAAACCCCAACATAACAAAAAGATTTTGCTTCCTGTATGTTACTTCAGTAAGAATCTACTGTTCACTCAAGTGATACAGGTTACCTATTTTAGCACCACTTTCTCTTTAAAGTTGGATAGTATCTTGCCATTTTTATAAACTCTTACTTCTCCCTGTGCCAGTAAGACTTGCTATACACAAGCACCAGGATGATCCCTGATTTCTAGGACTTCACTTGAAAACACTGCATTTCAGCTATTTCACAGTTGCTGTTATTTTCCTCCTTCTTCAGGAAAGTTCTCTATAGATTTCATATTCTCTTTGATATTCAACTCTCTTTCTGAACTCTATTTCTTCCTCTGACCAACAGTGCTAATCAAAGGAATGCTTCAACAGCCACCTTAACCTTTTTGTATGTCTATTTTCAGGCCACTCCTCACCTATATTTTTCATTTGCAATTGAAAAAAGAACTCATTGTAGCACAGTCAATACAGTACTTGCTAAATTCTTTGTTCTAAATATGTAGATATAAGTGTCTTGACACCACACACAGACCACACACATTAATACACAGAGAACTTCAGGTATATACATGCACATATTCACATGGACAGCATAAAAACTGTTCATAAAAATATGAACATTTATGTCTAAATGAAAGGTGCCTACCTGGAATGAGCTGACCCAGTAACTGATGGCATCTGGAAAGGCTGAATACAGCTACTATGACCAAAAAAGGATAATGTTTCCATTTCATGATGTGTCCTTCCTTGCATTACACCAGCTCAGCACCGCTAATGTAAATGTTACCTGCAATACACAATGGAAGTAAGGACAGACAAATTAATGATAAATTTAAGGTACTTCCAAATACTTTTTGCCCGGTGTAACTCTACAAAGTACGTTGGTTTCAATACAGTTTTATCTATTAAAATAATGTCAAATTTTGTATCAATTAAGAAGTTGTAAACCACAACCAGAATATTAACTATCCTTGCAGAGCAGACAACCCTAAATGAGGTGTTTTAAAGGGAGATATAAGGAGCCCCATAGTGCACATGTATATCTTGAAGTGCTACATGTGCTTTGAAAAAAATTTTCACCTGCCTGGCAGTAAAATGGAACCTTACAAAGGAAGAAAATCTTTACAATCAAAATGTGACTTTTATACTGAATTTTCTGACCACCACAACTGTAGGTTGAGAAGTATTCACTGTTGAAAAAAAAAATAAAATTCTCTGCTTATCCTACTCAATTATTGTACTTCAGCTACGTTAGTACTTAGTACCGACTTTGCCAGAATTCCTCAGGCCTTGTTTACAGCATGCCAATCTGTTCTGAATGCATTTCCTCTATAGGTTTCTAAAAAAAATAAGATGGTTTTTAGACAATAACTTTTACTAAAAATCACATGATCTGTAAATAAATGGGTCCAGCATTTTGCTTTGGAGTTTGTTTGGTTTTTATAAGGGCCTTTTATCTCAATGTAAACCAAAATGTGTGTGACTGCAGTCTATAATACATTATATAGTATATGGGGTTCATGTCAAGTTCTTGATGACAAAGGAGACACTATTATAAATGTCTGTCAAGTTACTAGATGCTCACAATTGCCTGACTCTACCCAGAAGAGACCACCGAACACAACTGTAAAAGTGAAGCAGGCTGATGCATGAAGCTCTACTCCCAATAATAAATACTGATAATATTACAACTGTACTTCTCATTTCTCTCTCCTCATACTGTTCTCCTTGTACTTAAGATTGTATGCTTAAACATGAACAGTCTGGATTATGACTCCTATATTATATAAATGCCAGCAGACAGAATTGTTATAGTGAAAAAGGCTACGGTGTCATCAGTCACTTCTTCAGTCTGCTGGGACAAAGAATTTTCAGCTGTAAACTAATATATATTTAATGACTGCAGCTAGAAAAGTTGCATCATTACTGGGATTATTCAGTATCATCTGATACTTTTGGATGCACTATTGTACAAATAAGTTAAATATTAATAGAGTCAATCAACCAAACATGTTGCATTTTACATTTTGTTCTTGTGTTATATTTGCACTTCTATTATCTTAGCAACCAGAAATAATAATATTCTATTTCTTACTACTGTTATTACCTGGATTCTACAAACTATTTTTTCTTCATTTTTCTAACTTCATCTATACTGCACACAAAAAAACCAGTTCCTTCCATTCCCATTCTTTTAATTTCTCTAATCACTTATATGACTGTTCTTCTGTTGCAAACAGCTTGACAGCTCTCAATGGCAGAGTTAACAGCAATTAATGGCCAAGGTGTTGCATGCTGCTCTAAAAGCTATTAAAGATATGACTCCAAGATTGAAATGAGAATTTGCAACATCAGGCCTTTAGAATATTTATCTCTTTCTCTGAACAGGAATACAAGCTTGCTTTATAAAACTATTTACCACTTGACCTTTAGATTCCCATAGTATCTTCATCTTTACTTTGCCTGCAAATACAAGACTAACACGAGGCAGCCTATTGAATTTGCCTCATCAAACACAAAAGTTATACTTTCACTTAAGGATTTACTTTGTCATTATAATGTGAGGTGCTCACATTATATATACATCACTGTGGAAGAACTGTTTCATTAATACATGTTGCATAATTATTCAAGGACTCAAAAAGTTACTAAGAGCCTAAGTCTTTCCATCCAGTGGCAGGACAACTCCTCTGATCTGGGGGTGAGTGGTGAGGAGGGGGAGGGGCAGAGATAGAGGAGTTGGGGATGCAGGGATGAATTTGAGTCTAGGAAAAACATCTTTGTTAAGTTTTTCCTCATCATTCAAGTCTATTTTATTCATCAATACATTGTGCTCTTTTGCCAAGGTTAATCCACCACAACTATAAAGTTGGGGGCGGGAGCGGGAGGGGGGAGATGAATCTCAGCAACATACTTCATGGCACTTGCCTTATCTGTGAAGGCATTCTATTCATGAATCCAAAGTTTTGGATTTTTCCATGCCTCTCTCTTCCAATAACTTAATTGGTAGACTATTTTTAATCCCTTTGTATGTGACAGAGGTCCACAGGGAGCTCAAATCATGACTGCCTGGCTTGTTTGTAAAAATCTTTTCTGTCCTCTAATTCTGTTTGAGGTTTATATCTGAAATTTAATTCTAAAACCTGAAATTATTTCACAGTTATTAAAAATATCATTCTTAGAGAAAAAAAAAAAAATCAGTGAAATTAGCTTTAATGAAGGCAAGTAACTTAAACATGAAAACCAAGCTTTTTAGTCTACAATTTAAAAACAATTCTTTCAGATAATCCTTGACAACAAACCTGAATAGGAGGCTAATTCTCTATATTCAGAGTATAGTGCTTTCTTCTGAAATAGTAGCTCTGACCACAGCAAAGATAAAGCAGACAAAGATGTCATCAGAATGGAAAAGGGTTTTCAGATAGAAGTTGAGTCCGGCAGAAGAGAAATAAGATCTTTCTTATCATAGTTTGCTGCCACATTCTTGCAACTAAAGTACTACACTATAGTGCAAGAAACCCACAGAAATGTATCACAACAAAGGGGATTCAACTGGCAATTTAAATCATTGCTTCCCTTTGTACCTACTAAAAGCCCATGAAGTATCTGTGACACAGACCTAGAACTTCTATTCATATACAAATTTCTCAGCGTCATAATATTTAACTTTTTTATTATGATAACTGAGCTAAATGTTTCTGTGTTTGGTCCTCTGCAATTACTCTTTCAGTGTCTGAAACACAAAACTAATGTTGTAGAATATGGACTGGCACTAATTAGATGTTGCCAGTGACAGAAGAAGAATGTACTCACCACTAACTTCAGCTGGCCTGAGACTTCACTTCATATCAAATGACTGTCTATCTACACCAGAATGTGCAAAAAAAGATTCAGGTCCCATGCACTGCAGAGAGTGCACAATGAAGACAAACACTGGCTTCTCTATGACATTATAATCATTAAAGAATCAATAGCAAATTAAACTGCACAAACCCAGAGGGGAAAGAAGCACTACGGTAAATGCAAGAAAAGGGTCTAATCAATTATTTTCTTCCACTTCTCAAGTATAGCGTTACTTATCATTATAGCCAGTGCAGCATTCAGCAGTTCAGTGGCAGAAGCAAAGACACTGAGTCAAGATCAAAACCAATGTTGGGGTTTTTGTTTGGTTTTTTTTTTACAATTTCATTCTCTCAGAAATTGTAGTCAGCTTGGTAAGACTAGATTTTGACAGTATGTGGCATTGAAAAAAAAAAAGACAGGTAATTAAGATTCTAACCTGTAAAATTAAGTTCCCTTTATAATATCTATGAACACTGGTAAACATTATGCTAAAGAATATTGTATACCTATGGGATGAGATAGAATTTTGATTAGCCATGTATCCAAAGGCCATTTTGGAGTAGACTGGCAAAGTTTCACTGAAAGCAGAAGAAATAGAAAATCTTCCTTTTGAAGCAATGTTAAATCATTTAGCATGCAGAAAATATTTAAAGCATGTCATGCATTGTTAGGCCTGCTGATATTGGATGAACTTTCCCGTACTTTCAATCCTTCTGTTATAAAGTCCTAATGCCTATTAGTCGGACACCCAGTTATCTGGTCATCTCTGTTTAGACTGACACTACTTCTGAACTTACTCCTCCTGTGCATTATCATCAGTAAAGTTATATATCACTGAAATGAAGAACTTACCTCTACTATTTTAAACATCCTGTCTTTGTTAAACTAAATTTATTTGGAGTTCCAGGAGGATGAGAAGGAAGCACTGTCATACATTGTCTCAACTGTTTCCATTTAGGAGCATGAATGACAGAGGGTTGATGAAATAGGGGGGAGAAAGTCTGGCCAGCTCCTTTTCTACTATAAAGTAAATCAACTCTACTCAGATCAAAGCAGCTAAAAAAACCATAAATATATTTAAACCAGAGTAGTTATCAGTACAGAGCATCTATGGATCCAGACTGTGATCCTTTCAGTGACAGTTTCAGCAGACAACCATGAAGCTCACCTTATTTAATTTTTTAGTATTCCAAACGATTTGTTTTTTTAGTACCAATCGTAAGGTCAGTTTTAACAATTATGAAGCAAGATTTTTATTTACTTATTTTAAGCTGGGAGTTTTTATTTGTTTGCTTTTCTAAATGCAGTGAGAAAACCAAGAGTAAAATTAGTAATAATAATAATAGATTGAATGTGCTCAATTTATATTTCTAAGCTGGCAGGTAACAAACTTATACATAAAACAGTCTTATCTAGATTTTAACTGAGTTGGTCCTCTGTATGGCATATTTACTGCCTAAGTAGTACCATAGGAATGGTTCACATAGTATAATTCAAAAAATAAAACAAAACAAAAAAAGTCACGTCCATGTTCATCCATTCATACTGAAAGACTGCAGCAGAAACCCAAACAGCAGTATCAGCCTGACAAACTGTTGTATGTGACATAGGCTGTAGTCTAAACCCTAAATACTCTCTACTATGTTGCCTACACATGAAAGCTTAGTGTGAGGAACCAAACTTATAACTGAACCATCTTTTATCCCACCAGTCTCAGTGTCATAAACAATCTCTGCTAGAAATTTTGCTGATCTCCAGTGTTTCCTTCATGTGTCTGGCTATATAAACTGAGATTAGTTTTGAATAAAGGACAATTTCAGCAAAGTAGTTTTCCTCAGGGAGTACGTAAATGAGACAGTGAGCAACAGAACATGATTTCTGCATAAGAAAGCAATATATTTATAATGCAATAAATGTGCAATGCAAGGTATGAAGCACAAAGTGGAGTGTTAAGCAGCATAAAGGGAAAGAAAAACAAAAACAAAGCCTCAAACAATTCCATTAACTGTAAAACAATGATTTTCAATTGTTCTGTGAATTGGGGTCACTGACCGTTCTCTGAAGGATACTGTCCTGCCTGACCCCCAGACTGTTCATCTCTCTCAAGGAGACAAATTAGGAAATTAGGTTAGTGTGGCAAGTGCGGTCTCCCCAACAGAAAGCTGACAAAAACATTAAAAAAGGCTTGCCAGAGCGGTTTGGCACATCACAGCCATTAAACAGCACCTCACAGTGATTAACTGGCACCTCAGGGTCTAGACCCTTACCCTGGTTTTGTCATAGGCTTGTCCCTCAACCAATTAGAATGACCACAAGTGCATCTTTGACTAGGGTATAAATGGAGCCCCACCAAAGAACTGGTAGAGTTGGTTATTCACAGAGCAGCAGGCCTGGCAGATGGACCCTCCCCTTGAACACGCCATCCAAGGATACTTCCATGGATTGAGTGAGCCTCACCCTCCTTTCGGGTGAGTGATACCTTTGGATACCTTTGTGTGAGAGGTTTTCCCTTTATGAGTGAGTGTACACACATTTGGTTCATCTTTCTAGAAAGATTATTTTTTAAAGTTTAGGAATTAGTTCTGTAGTAGTTATACTCCTGTCTGACATCCAAACCTGTAATTTGATTTTGTCAGAAGGAGGTCCAGGCAATTCTGCTTGAAATATATCCACATTTTTGGATAGCTGCTTATGTCTGGTTTGTGGATGCCTCTGTGACAGTTACTGAGCACATACTGCTTTCGGCCTTTTCTGCCTGCTGTCCCAGGAGCAGTACAGAGACACCGTCCAAGCGTGCAGGGATGAGGTTTGGAAAAACAAAGCCTACCTGGAGGTCAATCTAATGAGGTATGTGAAAAGCAACAAGAGGGACTTCTGCAAGTACATAAGCTGCAAAAGGAAGACCATCGAAAATGCAGTTGGGCACGTGAAGACAAAGGACATGGAAAAGGCTGAGGTATTTGACACCTTCTTTTATCACAATTTCTGTTATAAAGTCCAGCCTTCAGGAATCCCAGGCCCTTGAAAGCAGAGGGTAAGTCTGGACTAAGGAAGACTTGCTCTCAATGGAGGAGGATCAGGCTAGGGAGCATTTAATCTACCAGGACACACGCACCAGTCCCTGGGACCTGACAGGGTACACTCGTGATAGCTAAGAAGTTGGCCAACATCACTTCAAGGCCATTCTTGATTAGCCTGGAAAGGTTGTGATGATCAGGAGAGGTCCCCAAGGAATGGAAGACTGCATGCAAATGTCACCTCTATCTTCGTGATGAGGGATCTGGCAAAGAGCAGGCCTGTCAGCCTCATCTCGATTCCTGAGAAGGTGACTGATGAAACTTTTCTGGAGACCATCTTCACAGGCATCAAAGTACAAGAAAGTGATCAGGACTACTGAACATGGTTTTATGAAGAGGAAACATTTAACCAACCTGAAAGCTTTCTACAATGAGATGACTAGTTAGATAGACAAGAGGAGACCAGTGGATGTTGTTTATCTAAACTTGAAGAAGGCCTTTGACACTATGTTCCACATGATCCTCATAAAGAAGCTGATGAAGTACAAGCTAGATAAACAGAGGGGGAAATGGACTGAAAACTGTCTGAACCTTTAAAGTTTTATTACCAGTGTCACAAAGTCCAGCTGGAGATCAGTTCCTTGTTGTATACCCCAAGGGTTGCTACTGGATCCACTATTGTTTAACTAACATCTTTACTAGTGACCTGGACAGTGAGACTGAGTACACACTCAGCAAGTTCGCAGATGACATAAAACTGAGAGGAGTGACTGATACACCAGATGGTTGTGCCATAACCCAGCAGGACGCCTGCAGGCTGGACAACCTCATGAAGCTCAACAAAGGAAAATCACAAGTGCAGCACCTGGTGAGGAATAGCCCAAGGCACCAGTACACACTAAAGGCCAACTCTCTGGAAAACAGCTCTGCCAAGAGGAGCCAGGGCTCCTGATGGACAAGACATTGAGTCAGCAATATGCCCTTACAGAAAAAAAGGCCAAAGGTATCCTAGGTTACTCTGGGAAGATCCTTGACAGCAGGTTGAGGGAAGTAATCCTTCCCCTCTCCTCAACAGTAGTGAAACCTCATCTGGAGTGCTGGGTCTGGTGTTGGTCTCCCCAGCACAAGACTGATAACTGTGCAAATACAGTAAAGAGGTGATTAATCTAAAGCATCTGTTATATGGGGAGAGTCTGGGACTGTTCAGGAAGATGACTCAGGGGGACCTGATCCATTTGGATAAATACCTGCTGTGAGGGAGTGAAAGAGACACCAGGCTCCTGTCAGTGCTGCCCAGTGACAGGACAAAAGGCTCAAATTGAATCACGGGAAATTCCACTTAAACATAAGAAAAAACTTTCCTGCTTAGAGGGTGATTGGACAGTGGAATAGGTAGGCCAGATAAATGTGGAGACTTCATCCTTAAATGCAAAACCTGATGAGACACAGTCCTGGGCAATCTGCCCTGGCTGACCCTGCTCTGAAGAGGGCACTGGACTACATGATCTTCTCCCTGCTTCAGCTGTGACTATCCTGCTTCACTGTTCAGGAATCACAGCACCAAAATCAGCAATTCATATACTGTTTCAGAACACTCAGTATTATAATATTTCTAGCACAGAATGAGTGAAGGCCACCTCTCACAGAAAACCAGTCACAAAATGCTCAGAAGTTATAATGATAGAAAAAGCTAGCAGCATCAAATGGTCCTGGAGCACAGGCTGACTTAAGGAGATAGTATGCCAGGCATGTAAAGCTTAAAAGAAAAGAGATATTTTTTTTTTAAAAATGTGAAAACTAAAATTTTTTTTATTCTGTAAGAAGTCCTCTATTATAGAATCATTAAGGTTGGAAAAGACCTCTATGCATAGTCAAAAATGGAAAGCTGAGGAGGTTTGTGATGACATTTATTGAGAATAGCTTTATGATCTCACAGGTAAGCAGAACATACAGATAGAATCATAAAATCATTAAGGTTGGAAAAGACCTCTAAGATCAAGTCCAACTGTCAATACAACATTATCATGACCACTAAACCATGTCCTGAAGTGCCACATCTACACATTTTTTGAATGCCTCCAGGGACGGTGAATCCACCACCTCCCTGGACAGCCTGTTTCAATGCTTCACCACTCTTGCAGTATAGAAATTCTTCCTACTATCTAATCTAAACATGTCCTGGTGCAATTTTAGCCCATTTCTTCTCGTTCTATCCTTAGTCACATGGGAGAGGAGACCAATGCCCACCTTATTACAACCTCCTTTCAGGTAGTTGTAGAGATCAATAAGGTCTCCCCTCAGCATCCTCTTCTCCAAACTAAACAATCCCAGTTCCATGAGCTGCTCCTCGTAAGACATGTTCTCCAGACCCCTCACCAGCTTCATTGCCCTTCTCAGGACCCGCTGCAGCACCTCAATGTCTTTCTTATACTGTGGTGCCCAAAACTGAACACAATACTCAAGCTACGGCCTCACCAGTGCCAAGTACAGGGGCATGACTGCTTCCCTACTCCTGCTGGACATACTATTTTTGATAGAAGTCAGGATGCTGTTGGCTTTTTTGGCCACCTGGGCACACTAGTGGCTCATACGACTAATGTTGAAATACACTATGCGGCATCTGCATCCTAAACCGTTGCCTGTCATCACAGTGCTCGTTGTGTTCAATCCGATTATTCCCCTGCAATGCAAAAATCAATTCTAACTTGCAAACTACTATTTTGCACAGACCTGAAGTATTACAGATTTTGTTCTCTATTTTATGTTCAGCCACTCTCCGGGGATCAATCAGAGGCCAAAGGTAAGTGGTAAGTCACCAGTGAATGCATTGGATAAAACTTTCCTCAAATACAGAAGATTATTTCATTCTTTTAATTAGTCTTTTTTTGTTGAAAATGACGATATAGCTAAAAGCTGAGGGAAGAGAGGGGAGAAGTGAAGATATTTGTATCATCAACCTCAAGAAGCCATACAAGATTGTGAGAGGAAAAGATCTTATGGTCTTGTATACACAAAGGCACTCATGTGAAAGACACCTCATTACAGCTTTAGAAACACCACTAATGCACTAAAATTTACTTGTGCTTAAAACCCAGAGGAAAGTGACACTTTGGGTTGTTCTTCCCAATTGTAGCCAGGCTGTCTGACATAATTCTCACTCACAGAACAGAAAATTCCTCTATAATGAAATAAGCCTGCTAAAGGATCAGAACTAGGGTCTCCAGGAGTTTCAGACCGACTCCATGGAACTCTAAAACACAAAACTTTGGAAACAGCTGTTTGGGTTTGTTTTGTGAGGGCTTTTTTAAATGCAATTTCATATTTTTCAAAACTGTGTCCCCTTTAACCAATTTGAGCTTCCCTTTTTGCATAAAAAGAGACCATCTCTTAATAAGGGCAAGCAAGCAAACATGAAGCAAATCCTGTAGTAACAGCACTACAGAAAAACCTATGGGAAAATTAATTGAATTCAGAGTTGGATTTGGATGCGGTACCATATACAAAACTAGGTATAAAGCAGGGAGGGAAAAGGAAAAAAAAACATGAATTCTTGGTTATTTGCTGGATCACTGACTGAGGCGAGGTGTCTGCAAAGAACTTGCACATTGTCATGGAAATAAAAATAACAAAATTAATGGATTATCCATAAGGTTGCTATCTTTTGAATGCTTTTCCCTGTTTTAGTGAGATTTTATTTTTCTGACTGGGATTCAATGACTAGGAAACAAAACTTCAACATTATTCTGGACCCAAATTACAAGACTACTAAGCATCAGATACTAGTTTGAAAGCAATATGTTTGATAAAAAATCATTTTCTTGTCATTTCTCTAGTTTGGAAAATAGTATGACAAAAATAAAAAGGAAAGTTCACTTTAAGGATATTCCTACTTGTGGAAGTCAGGAAGAAAGAAAGAAAGTGAGAGTCTACTCCTATTAGATACTTCCACCTTTCATTTCTCTAAATTCCTTTTGCACATAAGTGATGCAAGAATTAAGGATCTTCTATTCAAACTGAAATAGGTTCCTTCAAAGAAGCGTGAACTTATTAAAAGCCATGCTATCTCCTCAAAATAGTAAGAATACACTTGCACTCTAATCTAAATTAAGGACAAACTCACTGACAATGGAATGAGCCCTGTGTTATGCAATAAGTAAATCTTAAGAGCTCGCTGAATGTTAAAAAGTTTCTGTTTTTTGAAAATATAACCAAGGAATGATCTAAATAAAACAAAAACTTTTTCATATCGCTGACACATTAGCTCTTTTTGCCATATGGCATATTAAATCAACAACCCACCTCTCAACTAGCAAGAATTTCCAAATTAATTTTCTAGAACTACATACCCATGACTTTTTGAACAGGCAAGAAAAATATCATTAGTAATGCCCCAATGCAATTAGTAAATCCTTGATTTGTAAGAAGTACTGTCAGTGTTCTCACATTATTAAGTAGTGCATGTTTGAAGGAGTAAAGTGGTTGTTGTCAAACAGAGTCACATGGAAAAGAAATATTTGATAGAAAGAAAATCCAGTATCTGACAGGTTAAAACAAAAACAAAAAAAACAAAAAAAAACAAAAAAAAAAAAAAAAAAAAAAAAAAAAAAAAAAAAAACCAAAAAAAAAAAAAAAAAAAAAAAAAAAAAGAAAAAATTCCTCTGACTGCATTTTGACTTCTCTGTTATACCTGATCTAAAACAGCAAGGGTTTTTCAAAGGCATTTAGCTTTAAACATTCACAGTACCTTCGAATGTCCTCAGCAGGACCAGAGAAGAGGGATTCAATTTGCAAAGATAATTGTGTCAGATAACAGCCTCATCCCTTTTCAGAAACAATCTGATAAATACCTAATTACCAGCCAAGTGATTTCAGAGCCACACAGCTGGGCCTGAGAAAAGGCTACAGGGAATGACAAGGTCTGCTAAAGCCATCAAGAGCAAGAGGCAGTTGGTTTGTGAATTACTTCATTTATTCAGCATATAAAAAGCTCTCCAGAGAAAACAAAATATTTATAAAATGTTGAAATAGTAAACAATCAATATTTAACTAGAGAAGTAAAATATTTATTTTCAAATAGAACAGGACTGTGCGCTACAGAAAAATTACATTCCAAAATCCACAATGGTAAAAATTTGAGTCCTTAAAACCACTAATTTTTCCAGGAAACTTTTGTATGATACTCAGTATAAACTTGTCTCATGTTGATACATAGTACTATATAACATATATAAGAAGAAGAAATTTGTTTTACAGTAATGTATATTGCAATCTTGTTGCAAACTTAAAAAGCCTTCTGATCTTAAACAATTATAGTCTAAGTTGTGAAATTATAAAATGTCAAATTATAAAATGTCATCAACGTTCTAGAATTATCTAATCGTTCTCGAAAAAAAAAAGGTAATTCAGCAATCCATTCCAAAAGCAGAGTAGCTTCACTTCTCATTTTTCTTTACCAATCAAAAAAACCCTACAGGTACACGTAGAATCTCAGATTTCAGTGAATCTTTTTTAAATGTAGATTGTAAAAGCCAATCCTGTAATCTTGTTAAATTCCTTGTGCTTGGAGAAATGTTGGCCTGTACTATACATCTTAAATGTTAATGGAGTGGAGAGCATGAAATATCAACATAATGATGCAAAGTTCAGAATCACAGATGGGAAGCAGAAGATTATTGATAATACTTCAACAATATTAAATTGACCGAGTTATATGCTCCTCAGGCTTTATGAAATACGTGTTTGCCTTGTGAAAAATGCAACAGATCTGGGATCATAATCTCTCAAGTACACATTTCTGACCTTACTCTGCTCTCACACTGGAGCAAATTGATTGGAATTTTGCAAATGCAATGAAATAGGATGGATCTATGCACTTCTATAAATCCCACTCATACAGTTTAAAAAAAAATAAAGACATTAAAAATGTTACATATGCATAGCAGAGAGGCGAGTCGGTGGTGGTTGAGTACACAGTGTGGGGACAAAGATTTAAACTAAGCTGGTTGCTTTACTCTGGAGTGGAACAGTAGTGATTACACAGCCAAGAACAAAAGGACAGTTTTAAAACCTGTTCCTTTCAGACTCTCAGCTATTAAGAGACAGCATTTCTGTACATGTCATTATCCACTTTGCACATAAAAACCCATTAAAGTTGGCCAAGAAGAACTAACACATGGCTAGCAATTAGGGTCTAGAAGTCAGGCATGTATATTCAGTGGAGCAAGCAGGAAAAAATCCCAGGCCTTTGCTTGTCTGAAAGTTAAGATTTGACCCGAGATCACAGCTTTGGCATAACTGGTGTTGTGAAAGTGTGTTTAAACTTGGAAGTAGAATTCCCAGATAATTCTCTCCCTAGCTACAATTTAGCAAAGAGAGACCTATACGCTAGTCACTTAATGAAAAGAAAATCCCAAACTCCACTTCACTGCACGGTGAGAGAGTTCTGTTCATCTAGCCTCCAAGCTTTTCAGGCTTTTATCTGAGAGACAGAGACAGTAAATGCCCCCTCATAAATTTTAAACTCTGAAATATACAAAGAGAATACCAGACACAGACTCAGTGAACACAGCAAAACAGGGATGCTCTCTACTGCAAAACTATGAAACAAGCATTTTGGGACTTCAGACTGCAGTTTCTGGAGGTAAAAAGGTTTGCCAGAATTCTTTTCCTCTTGAGATTCAACTTCGAGGGAAAGAAAAATAGCTTGGCTTTTGCCCTTAATAACAATGGAAGCAATTAAAACAGATTTGCAGATCCTGCCCCACCAACAAGCCTTCTCAGAGACAGAAATTTACATCAGGATCCAAAGAAAATTCAGCTCTCCCCTAGAGTGCATTCATCCTTCTAGAGTCACCAGTAAAGGTGAAGCTTAAACAATACAAGGACTTTCAACCTTGTCTGCTCCTTGGTTAAACAGACTTGTGTGAAATGCTAATTCCTTGGGGAAAAGGAAGAAGATGCCAGCTTTCATGAAGATACTGGAAGAGTGGCAGAATCCCTTTGAAACTGAGAGTGATCTGATAAGGTTGTTACGGTTGTTAATAGCAACCCTTTCCTCTGCTTTCTTGGATGAGATGGTGGCATTTAGCTGCAGTTTGGGGCAGTGAGCAACCAAGCTGTCTTTGCAGGGAGACACTGGGGACTGGCTGTGCCTCTGGAAAGCCCCATCCTATCCATATCCCAGCAGGCCTAAGAGCTTCTCCCTGTAACTGAGAGGAGTATTATTGTCTCCTAGGCTTTCTGGAGCCAAAGCTATTAGCTTTTGGCTATGTTTCATACCTGGGGCAGACTCTGCCACTCACTGTCAGTTTTGCTCCCACTAGCTTCAAAACCAGGAGTCCAGCGTGAAGAGAAACACAAAGAGTTAAAGTCACTGCATTTCCACAGCTCATGAGACTGTAGATCTTTGGGTCAAAGGAAAGATCATAAGGTCACCACTCCTGATTTCAAGAGAAACACAAGGAGGATGCAACCATCACCTCTTTTGTCTGGCTGATGGCCCCATGCAGAACTCCTCACCAGCTCTAACAGAGTGAGATGCAGGGCAGTGTAGTGGTAGGCCTTAGATTACACAGGAAGGCACAAAAACGGAAATCTGGAATTATTTCACAGAGGTTTAGTGACTGCAGGTCATGGCTCTTTCAGAACTCAAGTCCTTCTGGTCCTGCTATTTCTGTTTCAGCTTCTTAGGAGGAGAATACCCAACAGGGCTAAGGGTACCACAGACCATGTGCAAGGAAATTCCATTCAGTAAAGCCTGATAACCTCTCTTGAGTATGCTTTATGAAAGGGATTTATTCAGTCTATGTATCATCAACAGCCTATGAAATATTAAGGTATAACCAGCAAGCTCCTCCCAGACCATAATGGGCTGCCTGTTCCTGCTAGCAGGAGAGAAGAGAGAATCTGAGGCAGGACCTGAAATCTCATTTTCAGTATTTCTACAGAACTGAACTTTTAGACAACGTATACTTTGAAACTGCACAAAATTTTATCAAGAGCAGGATACGCAAGAAAAAATAAATTCCCTCATAATCTGAACATTAATTTGAAAATATAGATGACTCCTAAAAAGAATATCATCCCCTTCCCTCCCTGTCCCCCACCCCTTCCTCTTCAGTTTCTCCTTCTCATAAAATTTCTTACAGCATATTTTTAAGCATCTCATCAGTTCTGGAACATATTTAATATCTGAAGTTACTTCTTATAGAGAGAACAGTAGAAGAGAACTCAAATGGATGTACTCAATATTTTGAGCCTGGAAAATGATGATCACAGACCATTATTCTTGTCTTTTCCCAGGGAAGCTGTTAGTGTCCATTAGTTTATGAAGTAAACAAGAGTGTGCATTTTAAGTTTTGATTCTTAGTATTATTGTAAATAAATAAATAATAGGGAAAAACTCCTAAAAATGTCCTGACCAGGAAAGCAGAACAGATGTGGAAGAGAGAATTAAAGCTTTATGTCTCAGAAAGGCTATCCAAACTTAGAAATTCTGATGCAAAAACTTGAAATAACATTTACATACAAGAGCAACCATAAAAATCCACATCTCTCATTAACAAATTCTGGAGTTTCAGCTACTCAGCACAGTAAACCAAAGCCTGGCAATAATTTTCATCCATATTTTCTCTTACTAATGGAAGGAACTTTCCTGCAAGAAAACATTCAGCTCAAACAAAAAGGAATTTTGTTTTGTCAGAATATCTAATATACTAAAAGTTCAGATTAACCAGCTTGTATTTTGACAGGTCCTCAATTTCTAGCATAGATCTTCACCCATTTTGTATCTGTGAGATGTATAATCAGATGCTCACACATACATCACACTCCCTTTAACTACAATGGATACCAGCTGTAAACATATTTTTAAAGTTATGGATGCGCTTGACATAACTAGTGTGACCTTTCCTAATAGAGGAACTGCTGTATAATCACTCTCAGGTGGGCAAGAAAATAAATTGTCTTGAATCACTGAATTCAGTCACATCAGCAGGAATTTGAAAACATAGACCGAAGAACTAAACTGCTAGACCCTAAACCTTCAGAAACTAAAGATTAAGTATTCTCAAGCTGGACAGAAACAGACAATTGGAAATTTGTAGAGGTAGACAATTGATTTCCTAGCAGTAAACCATGATGACCAAACTAACTTGTAATGCATGAATAATTAGGTAGGGGTAGGAAAAAAGGCTGAATCCAGAAGAATTGTTTATTAGTGACTTAATAATCAGCTGTATCTCTGCATATTTCATTCAAACAATTCTCCCAGTCCAGGACTACCAGAGGAATGACTAACCATGCAGGCATTGTGACAGTATAATTTTAGAAAGGCTAAGAGTGATTCAAGAGAAACATTTCTGTCCTTCACTTCAGAAGGCTTGGGTTTTTTTCTTCCATTGTAGCCACTGTCTCTTTGCAAATACCTGAAATAAAGTGGCATTCATTTTCTAACAAGGCCTATGCTATCAGAAATAAGATGTCAGTGGAGCAAGACAACAATATCATATACTTTCTCTCTCAACCAGAAACTGAAATGAATAATGTTAATTAGATGTTAGAGAAAATTATGCATGTGCTGGCTTGTGCTGCTGCCACTTCTGGAAGGCAGTACTGCTTTTCTAGGAGTCCAAAGAAAAGAAATATTAACTTAACTTGGTGCAAGGAAGACGCTGTAGAAAACCTGACTAAAGATACTTTTATCCCATTTACACCTTTATAAAATAATAATGTTGGTTTATTATTTCCAACGCCTTGCCTTTTCACTCCCCCTCTTTCTCCTCCTTTCCTTTCAGGTAAGTCTTGACACCTGGATCCATGCTGATGAATTCTTCGCAGCACTTTAACGCTACAACCAGTGAGACGAAAGCAGTAGATTAGATGTACATATGGCTGCACTATAAATTGACTCATATTTTGAGCATATGATTTATCATATAGTCAGTTGAACTAATCAGTATTAATGAAGAGGTTCATAACACACCTCAAAGTCATGTTCCTTGTACACATTAAACTGATTCAGAGCTACTCCTCTCTAGCTCTTTTCCTGTTAGTGAGAGGGAAATAAATTTATTTTAAAACCTTGCTCTCATCTGCATCAACCCATATCATAACCCACTTTCCATTCATTTCCTGAAAAATGGATATGTAATTTGTTTTCAATCTACCTTGGAGATCTTCAGTATGTATTAGCAAAGAGAATGCTCTATAGAGTACAATATATCCCTAAACTGTTTAACTAGAAAAAAATAACAGCTAATAATATTTTCCCAGGGAAATGAGTGTGTACTAGAGTACTTGTAGGTGCTGTACCTTGCACAGCAAGCACAAAAATTGAAACCTCTAAAAATATACTATCATAATTAATACCAGTAAAGCTTCTTATGCATACCCACAAAGCAATTCAAGAATTTCAGCATCTGAAACAAAGTATTTTAATTATTCACTAGTACTCTTCCCATTTTTTTTACGTCACCCAATACGCATACTTTCACTAATATCTCTTTCACAGATAACAGCATCTTAACATTTGGTCAGACTTTGCTGAATGTCTTTACTAAAGCCATTACCATGGGATGATCTGTTCATAAGCATGAAATCTACAACTATCCTGTTCTTTGCACAATAGTTCATACCTTCCAAGTACATGTGTAACAATTACAATAACACAGGTTTTCCCCTCTCATCTGAAGCATGAGAAACTGTTTCTCAGTTCCTCAAGGTGTCTCCTAGTTCCACAAAGACTCTGCTTATGCAGAGCACTCAAATACCTCAAGAACCACAAACTGAAGTGCCAGCAGATGACAAATCAGAATCTCATTTTCATAAAATGAACACTACCTCTCCTAGCATTTAAAGTTCTTGTCTGAAATTGCCTTTGATGAAACAAGAAAGTTAAATTGAAGTCAGGGGAAAAAAAGCATCCTGTAATATGCTGCTACACTCAGCAGTGGACCAACAAAGATAGACACTGGGACACACCCTATTATATGTTTGGAAGATGGCACCTTCACCAGTACACTGAGAACAATTTTGTCGTTATGAATGCCTACAAAAAATAAGTCTTTGCTCCCCTCATCCAGTAAAATCAGCTTGAAAATACTCTCGCATATAAAACATACCAAATATAAAAAAATTAATGACTGACAAATTGTTGACATTCCTCAAAGCAATAGATGTTGCTCTACCATTGCCGGCAAGGAAAACTAAGACAAATCAAAATGTAGTGCATGAATTGAAATTACAGCAGGTTTGATTACAGTGAAATATAAGAGAATACAAAGCTCCTGAAAAGCAGTTTGAAAATCAACAGTCCTTGCTAAGAACAAAGCCCCTTGTTTTTCAAGTGGCGTTCAGAAAATCAAATTTCCCTGCAAAAAACTTTTCCTGTTTAAATATTCAAACTCTAATCTTCAAAAACTGATATTTATGAGACTCATCTTTTAGCAATTTGCTGCACTAATCTAAAATAGCATTGCTCACATTTACATATAAATTAAGACAAGTACATCATCACCTTCTTTAAGCAGTTTATTTACTCTGTACTTGGCAAAGCATCTGGTTTAATTTTCTGTAATATAGAATATATCATATAGAAATTATACATCTTCTCTGAATATTTGAAGTGGAATAAACTGAACTGTATGCTCAGTGTGACACAGCAGATTCAGAATACAATATTAGAAGGGAAGTAAGAAAACAGTGCAGAAACACCACAGTATAGGTTTACTGCTCTTCCATTTAGTGCAACCTGTCAGTCTAACTATAAGTCTAAACCACTAAATTTCACATATGAAAGTCAATCTGATCTGCTGGGCAAACATTCAGGCAATTTATTTTAATGGATCACTGCCTCCTTTCAAACATAAACCAAACCCAGTATTATAGTAACAGAAGATATGAGAACATCATCTGGTAGCAGATCTATCTTCAAGTCAAGAAACCTGAAATAAATGTAGCCTTTATTAAAAATACCTAGTCACTGCCAATGTCTTTTTGGGTTTTTTTGTGATTCTCCTAAAGGCTTAATAAAACTATTTACTGAACAGAATATATAAGCAGCTTTATTGACAAATCACAGATTAAGATCTCCATTCCTGACCTTTCTTTTCCTACCTCAGCTGTCTCATTGGTACCTCACCTAGCTGGCATGCCATCAATTTAACATGGCCAAAATTGACCTCTTTGTCTTCCCACCCAAGCACTGCATCACCAGCAACCCCCTGTCACTCAAGCCTGTAAAAAAAAAAAAAAAAAAAAAAGAAAAAGTAATTTTTATATCAACTTTCACTAGCCTTCCTAGTTCAGGTCATAAATAAATCTTTCTGCTGCTTCTTCTACACATTAAAGCTAATTTTCTTCCTTTTTCCCTGCACAGCTAAATGCTCACTTAAGCTCTTGGTTCTCATTTTGATTCATTTATTCTCAAGCTCAATTACATCATATCAACCATTCCCTTTCAGCCCATTCTAAATGCAGTTTTTAGTTTTATCTCCATTTAGGTTTCATCACAATGGGTAAGAATTCCAAAAGCATAAAACAGCCTAAAACCCAAAGATCCCTGAATCCATTTAGGATTCTCAATGGATATGGGTCATTTTTATAAGTACTCATGCAGCTAAAGATGCAGATTATTATTAGACACATGAATATCTACAAAAGCTTCTCTCTCCGACAATAGCCCATCAGCCCCTAAGTATCTTGGAAATTGGACAATTTTACACATGCATCTACTCTCATAATCCTGTCATCTTCTTGTGTTTCATGCAACAATCTTTTCATAGAATTTCTTAACTTTGTCCTATTTTGTCTCCTCTTCTCTCTTGGCGTTTCAAATCCTACTTCTTCAGCAACCATCTATTTTATATACAGCTTTGCCACTTTCTCCTATAAATCTCTAAAATTCCATTTCACTTCACACCTTTGGCATAAAATATGCTCCGTGAACTTCCTCCTTAATGGTCCACCTAGCTCTAAGCAGTAGTTTACTAATGTCAGCTAAGTTTAAGATGCTTAATGCTACAATAGAAACAAAGTAATTATTCATATAAAGCATGTATATACATGTGTATATAAACAATATATATCTGATGCATATTGTCACTCTTCTTACAATGATTTTACATTCCAATCTATGTCATTTTTGTGTCTTAGAATGCCATTGAGTCTTCACTGGGAACTATAAATCATCTATCTATCTATATATAATAAAACCGTAACTTCTAATAACTTAGGCACAGAGAACAGGTAGAAAATTATCAAACACTTGACATCATGGCATCACAGAATTGCCTACATTGAAAAAGTCCTTTAAGATCATCATGTCCAATACTTATATCTAACACGGCCAAGTCCTTGACTAAATCATATACCTCAGCACTACATTTACATGACTCTTAAATACCTCCAGGGATGGGGACTACAGCACCGCTCTGGGCAAGCTGTTACAGTGCCTGATAATTCATTCAGTAAATGAGTTCCTCATATCCAACCTAAACTTCAATTGGCCCAGCTTGAGGCCATTTCCTCTTGTCCTATCACTTGTTACTTGGTTGAACGAACTGACACACCCCCCCCCCCCCCCGAGCCTCCTTTTCTCCAAGCTAAACAACATCAGTTCCCTTGGCTGCCCCTCCTGAGACTTGTTCTCTAGACCCTTCACCAGCTTCACTGCCCTTCTCTGGACATGATCCAGCACCTCAATGTCCTTCTTGTAGTGAGTAGCCCAAAACGGAACACAGTACGGGCAATGCAGCCTCACCAGTGCCAATACAGGGGTAAAATGTAAGTTTTCAAAAGTAAATGGACAAAATAGAAAGTGATAAACTAGAGAAAAGTGTTTTTACATTGTTAGCCAGAGACAACATATGTGAAGGCAGTAGTAAATTTACAACAGTGGTTCCTAACTGACTCAGAGAACAACGTGAAACACCTGTTGATCCTCCATCCATCTGTTCTGAACTAAACTTAATGTTTCATTTCACAGAGGGACATTTATTGTTTGGGAAAAACACCTGGCTCTGTGTCATTCTGAAATTCTTCTCCCAGGCAACAAGTGACAGAATGAGAGGGCACAGCCTGAAGCTGTGCCAGGGGAGGTTTAGGTTGGATATTAGGAAGCACTTCCTTATGGAAAGGGTCATTAGACACTGGAATGGAATGCCCAGGGAGGTGGAGTCACCCTCCCTCGTGGTGTTTAAGGAAAGATTCATGTAGCACTTAGTGACATGGTCTAGCTAGGTGGCGTGGTGTCAGGTCTTAGGATGGACTTGATGATCTCAAACATCTATTCCAGCCTCAATGATAATTCTGTGTAATTCTGTGTAAATAGCAAGTGGTGACAGGAAGAGCACTCAGTGGCTCATGGCCTCCAGCCAGCATTTGTCCACTTCCAAGCCAGGACACAGGGAATATTTAAAGGATTGCCTCCCTAGGAACAGTGTGGTTTAGACTCTTTGTTAAATAGGAAGTTTTGTCCTTGGAGTCCAAATTAACACACAGCACCCATGACATTAAAATGACATCAGCAATATCGCTTCTGTTTTGTGGACTGGGATGTCCGTCCTATTCCCTATGCCCCTAACTAGCAGCATCACAGGGTTTCATCTTCTATATGTCTAAGTTTCTGCCCCTGTAAAATACAGCATCCACCTAACTGTTCACTCAGTTCTGGTGATGTTGTAATTCCTGTAGACACTCAGCAAGCTAGCCACTTACATTTTATCAGGTAAGTTTTTCACTCAGTCTATGGTTTAGCTTCATAAACGCTACAAGGAGCATGAAGGACATAGTAATATGATTAGGCAGCCATCAGTATGGAAGAGGGAGGAACTGCCTCTGCTGGCAGCAGCTCGGGCTTATGGCAAACTAAACAATCATAGCTTTAGACCATGACAATTCATCAGAGATTCTGGATAACAAATGTCTACCTTGTGGATAGATTTAAGATATACACAAGCAAAGGAGCACATCACAACAAAACAAAAGCCCCAGGGAGAAGGTATTCAACAGTCTTCATAGGCAAGCTTTACATCTAATGAAATTACTTGAGAAAAGTTGCAAACTTCTTTTCTAACTACAATAGAAAATACGTAAATTCTTTCATTTACATATTCATTTCACAGCTATAAAATAAAGCAATAGTTAATTATTCTAAACTAAACATCAGCACCCGTTATTTAGTAAACCCTGCTTGGGTTTTTTTTGTGCTGTTAGAATATTTTTGATAAATACTAAATGTGACAGAAAAAAATCATATCTATTCTATAAAAAGAACCCAACATTAAAGCCTGTATAAATTCATCCCATAAAATACTTGGAATTTTTCCTTAAAAGAGGTACTAAAACTTCCCCCTTTAATTCATTAGCTTTCATTCAACTTTGATTGCCGCTATAAAATGCTATTTCTTTTTTATGATACCATGATCAGGTTTTTTGGCTTACCGTAAAGGAAGGGAACATCAATCATTTGTATTATTCTATCATGATCAGTGCTCAGAAGGGAATGCTCAAGTAATTTTATTAAATCATGCATTACCTTCAGCCTGCAGTTAAAGAAAAACAAACCACTGCATCCAAAGCTCTAGTTATCAAAGAAATACAAATTGCCCTTTTCAATATGTATTATTAAGCAACCTGTGCAAAAATCTCCAGTAGTGAAGCCAAGAATTATTCACATGAGATGTGTTTTGGGAAGAAGCACTAAGAAATTTCTGGCAGAAATGTTAATTCAGCACATTCTCTATTATGGAATAAAATGACCAGCACATGTATTAATCATCTGATACTATCTTTTGTATAACAGCATGTACTCCTCTCCATTTAATTGTTGCTAGCTGAAATGGCATTTGAGCTGCGTGGAGAATTGAGGATTAAAATTGTAACAATATACAACCAGAATTGCTTTGCAAGGTCTTCTGCTGAGCGTATCTTGGCCACAGCTCTCAAGGTTCCACTTCTGCTATAAGTTGCAATCAAGAGACTCAGACAGTAAAGGATTATTGAAATGACCCACACTCTAAAAGGCATGTCCCAATTTCTCATAAAAGAGCATTTGTGACCAACAAAATATGTTTTCCTTACATCTCATGTCAGGAGTAGCCAAGAGCATGATGCACTTTTCCACATGCGATTATCGCCACTGACAACTCACTCAAAGATAGTTCCTCATGCTACACTTTGTACTTTCTTACATCTGCCCAGAATTTTGGAGAAGACATCTTTCACATTCCTCCCTTCACATTTCACTGAATATAGTTCCCACAAATGCTTCTAGATACCCAGCCCTGAACATGACTTAGTTACTTTGTATCATATACATAACAACCAGCACTATAAATCCTGCCAGTAACAATGCCAGCTTATTTTCACAGGGTCCCAAACTTTCACTGCAAATCTGTGGGAGTAAAAGTATGGACTTTTCTGGGCATTCCTTTGACATGCATTTCTGTTAAATTTCACAGAATCACAGGATGGTAGGCATTGGAAGGGACCTCTGGGGATCATCTAATCCAACCCCCCTGCCAAAGCAGGTTCACCTAGAGCACGTTGCACAGGAACACATCCAGACGAGTTTTGGAAGACGCCAGAAAAGAAGACTCCACAACCTCTCTGGGCAGCCTATACCAGGGCTTCATCACAACACAGTAAAAAAGTTTTTCCTGATGTTGAGATGGAACTTTCTGTATTCCAGTTTGTGTCCACCGCCCCTTGTCCTGTCACTGGGCGCTGAAAAGAAACTGGCCCCATTCTCTTGACACCCACCCCTGAGATATTTATAAGCATTGATAAGATCCCCTCCCAGTCTTCTCCAAGCTAAACAGACCAAGGCTTCTCAGCCTTTCCTCATGGGAGAGATGCTCCAGTCCCCTAATAATTTTTGTAGACCCCCCCACTGGACACACTCCAGTAGTTCCCTGTCTCTCTTGAACTACGTAGCCCAGACCTGGACTCAGTACTCCAGCTGTGGCCTCACTAGAACGGAGTAGAGAGGGAGGGGAACATTTCTCGACCGACCAGTCACACTCTTTTTAATGCACCCCAGAATATCACTAGCATTCTTGGCTACAAGAGCTTACTGCTAATCCACGGTTAACTTGTCCACACAGACTCTCAGATCCTGCTCCATGAAGTTGCTTTCCAGCAGGTCAGCCCCTAACCTGTACTAGAGCATGGGGTTATTCCTCACCAGGCGCAGGATTCTACACTTGCCCTGTTGAACTTCATGAAGCTCCCCTCTGCCCAACTCTCCAGCCTGTCCAGATCTCAATGAATGGCAGCACAGCCTCCTGGTGTGTCAGACCCTCCTCCCAGTTTTGTATCACCAGCAAACTTGCTCAAGGTACACTCCATCCCTTCATCCACGTCACTGATGGATATGCTTAACAAGACTGGACCCAGCTTATTTCCACTGGGTCCCAAACTTTGGATGCAAATCTGTGGGAGTAAAAATATGGACTTTTCTAGGTATTCCTTGGACATGCATTTCTGTTAAATCCATGTCCTCACTTCCCATGAGAAACTCTGATAGCTACAGGCCTCCAAATAGACTCTGCACTACTGATCACATTCCTCTGAACTATGTTGTTCAGCCAGTTCTCAATCCACTTCACTGTCCACTCACCTAACCCACACATCCTAATCATGCCTGTAAGGATGTTAGGAGAGAATGTGCCAAAAGCCTTGCTGAAGTCAAGGTGGAGAACATCCATTGCTCTCCTCCCATCTACCCAAATAGTCACACAATCATAGAAATCTATCAGATTGGTCAAGCATGATTTCCCCTTGGTGATTCCATGCAGATTGCTCCTTTTTAATTAAATTTGTCTTCTAGCTGTCAGAATTAAAATAGAGACACACAAGCATGCTTCGACATTCAAAACACATATTACTGAAGAGGTAAGAAGGGGTTAGAACCAGAGAAAGGGAATGTTTTAGGCCATATCTCTAGACAAGTCAAAACAATATAACTAAATGCATTTATCCTCTTGACTGCAAAGAGATACTGTGCTAATCAATTTATGAAAATGAAAGAAAGTCCCAAGTAGAGCAAAATGGCCAATTAGTTGCTTGCATATTTACAAAAGGAAGACGGAGGGAACAACCTAAATTCAACCCCTGGTGACACACAAATAATCTCTGCCTCTAAAAGAGTATGATTGCCTGGAGATAAAGGCTGGGAAAGAGCCAGTCACATTACAAGTGGAGAAATACAGACCCAAAGTCATACTACAGAATACTGCCTCTAAGAAGCATCTTATGGGAAAGCCATGCCAGTGTTCAGTTGCCGTGATACATAGTTTGGTGCTACAGGAAGATCTGTAACAGTAGCAGTATCCCCCAAATTTTCATGTGTATCCATACTGTCCTTATGAGCTGCTTCAGATCAATCTCCATTTCCTTTGCCATTTGGCTCAGAGTGGCTCACATCCATACCGTTCTTTGCAACCTCTGCTTAGAGTTACCTAGTCACACTCATACCACATGGCATTCAAAGTGGACCTCTTTAGCTCATTTACATAGAGCACATCTATAACTGCTCACCCACCACTAGGTTTTATCTAGGGATGCTTGTGCTGCATCACACAGGGGTCAGGGAGTGATATGGTACCATGGAGTGAAGGTGATCCAGGGCACAGGTGCCTAGAACATGAGGGACTGACGCAGCCTCAACCACAAACGCAGTAAGAGCAGTGTACTGAATCCATGTATCAGGCCTGTACAAATCTGTAATACAAACCACAGTGACAGCACAATGTGATTGACACATGTTGTCCCATCTTACAAGACCTGCTTTTTTTCCAGAATACTGAATATGCCAAATACTGAATCGATCTCTAAAATACATTCTTGTAGACATCCTGAATTAAAAAGGGAACAAAGAAGGTGTTGAGTTGTGTTCTACCATGGATATTTTGGTAATAAAATTAAGACCTACATGGAACACTTCTGAAAAGATTTTAAGTACTTTCTACATGATTTGACGCAAAATTCAAGTCACAAAGATAGCCCCCAGTCAGCACTGAAACACCAGTGATCTGTAAGACTACATGAAGGTGACATTGTCCCTGAAATGTTACAAGTAGAATTGGGAACACAAAATCCAGCCCCTATAAAAGATGCTTTTTTGAGTTTCTGGTTTTGTGAGGGTTTTTTTTGGTTTTCTTGAAGGACTTCAAGACAGATGGACCTTCTATCTCTCCCTTCTTCCACCTTC
Organism: Actenoides hombroni; assembly: GCA_024336885.1. NCBI lineage: Eukaryota > Metazoa > Chordata > Aves > Coraciiformes > Alcedinidae > Actenoides > Actenoides hombroni. Next base: position 2,884,975 of record WUAM01000317.1, read on the forward strand.
CTCCAATTTATTATGTGGGTATAGCATATCTTGGCAAAATGGATAGAGTCTTGCTAGTAGAGCACTGCACATCGGAAATAAGCAAACCTTTCTTTCAAGATATTTACTTGTTTTCACAGTTCAAGCTCTAGTGTCTGACAATATTCCTATACTTAACTGTGTCTGAAGTAAGGAAGCCCATTTACTTGATAGGCGTTCTACACTATAGCATTAGTAAACATAATTCTGCTAAGACCATCTATATACTTCTTGTAAACTTCTAGGGAATATGGTAATCTTATTTTGGCATTCCTTATTTTCATTTCACATAAATATGCAGTAATAAATTCCTATTCTAGAGCAAGGATTATAGCCTGTAAAGACAGAGTAGTGACTACGTAGCTCATGAGAAAATAGCTTGTGAGTATAAAGATGGTTTTATATTTGCTTTTGAAAGAATAAGAATACTAATGAGTTGAAAAATTAGTATCTTAAATACTGCAGAAAGACAGCCTCCACAAAGGCTCTGAGATGCTAGAAAGCAGCAGTTGGATTACCTGTAGTCTCATCACTTGCCATGTTTCTAAAAATAACTACTGTCAGATGGAAATTAGATATTGTTACTGTAATATAAGTGGATCTTGCTTTATAGTACTGCTTTCTTGCTAGATGGTCAATAGGTCACGCACATCTATGAACGTCCTTGCATCCTTTTAAAATAACTGCACATAAAGCTCATTTAATCATGTCTTGATGAAAGGCAGGTCTTCCAGCCTCCTCTTATTTCTCTTTAATCATGTTACAAAAACAAGCAAACAAACAAAAAAAAAAAACCCAAACCCAAACACACCACAACAAACAAACCACCACCCCAAAAAAACCCAAAACAAAAGCAAACCTACCACACAAACAAGCAAAACCACAAAAAACACACCACAATCCTCAGCCTGTATGAACTAGATACTAAAATACATACAGAATTTGCCAAATCTCCCCCTTTATCCGTCTGCATTTATACAGCTATCTATGCTTTCATTTGCATCTCTGTTTCCAATAGTAACTTCGGCACCAGAGACTTTTGTATTAAAGACAAGCAGTGCTGATTGATTGTTGCCTGGCTTCCCCCACTGCTCCCCATTCCAAGCCATTCACAATGGGCTCATTGCTTCCTTCCATCACCTTAGCCTGAATGCCTGGAGCAACGTATCTGTATCTAAGCTTCAGATCAGATTTTCATGGAGCAAAGGACCTAATTAAATCAACTGGAAAAGGAGTTTAATCAATAGCAAGCTATAAACTCCCATCTTTGTTTTATCTGTAAGTACATAAATTACAAAAGAAAAGTTGAATGCAAGAAAAGAGATTGAGAGAAGCGCTATCCAATCTACACCATCCAATGCTTCCATCAAATTAAGCCTCAAACTATTGAAAAGAATAGCTTGAATTTCAATCAGGAAATGCAATATTCATTGTATGCTTGAATTGAGGCAAGTGAAAACTGTATTTTTTTTTTCCTCTCCTGTTTTCAGCTTTTCAGCCTGCAATTTCCGTTCTTTGACAAACCATTCCTTCAAGTATTCAAGGTACAGAATTCTGTTCAGTTTCCAGTATATCCTGGATGTTAGTTTTAACTGTATAATCCAATCTCTGCCTTCACCCATTCAGTTTTGAATGGAATATAACAGATAAACATTCTTCTCAAATATACCTTCATTATTCACAGTTTTCACTATAATTTTTTTTTTTTAATACCACATGTGCTACGCTATCTCAATGAGCTTCGCAGCACATGTGCTTTTCTGTACTGTTTAGAGTGGCTTTCACACTCCAAACAGCATTGATAACAGAAGTATCACTTTAATTTCCTCCTTACATGAAGGTGAACAGGTTTTTTCCTCTGCCATCTAAGGCTTTATAAGCCATAGACTAGATTAGTATTTTCCATAACGTCTTGTTTGCAAGCTTCTGTTTTAGACTACATAAGGCTGAACTAGTGAGCACCCATTACAATGCCACACCTACATACACCCATGTTCAACACTGTGTGCCATACTGCACCTCAGACATGTTTGGTCTCAAGCTTAAAGAGCACATTTTAAAAAGCAGAGAGCTCACTTTGCTTATAGGTTTATATAGAAAGCATAACACAAGACTGAATTTCCAGTCCATCCCATTTGTGACCACTTTGCTCTTTTTAATGATTGCACGTACAAGACACACTCTTCTCAAACTTGCCTTCTATCTGCATGCTGATACCTTCACACGCAAAATAAAAAGAGAGGATTCCATATTACTAAAATGAAACACAGCCTTCAACAAAAGAACTCTCTATCCTGGATCTGCAGCTGTCTTTTCATGCACATATATTCAGATTAACTTCTTGGTATGCAGATACATCTGAATGTAGGTTTCAATTTTGTTTAAACCAAATGCTAAAGTGGTATGGAAATAACATTAAAATTTTCCATAATAGGTAAATATAATCTATATATAATAGAAACAGGTTTTTTTTCTTTTCCTGGTAATAGCTACCTAAACCAAAGTTAATAAATAGGACTCCATTTTTCCCCTCCTGGTTTCCTTCAAAACAAGGTTTATGGAATCACATGTCATATACTCGGAATCCAGAACCATAATAGGTGTTGGATCTGCTCATAAACTGTAACCAAACTTCAGAGGTGGGGTCTCAGAGATATACTTCTACATTTCCATCTGGCGAAAATGAACACCTGAACAGCAATGTCCATTAGTGCTCTTACTGAAGGGTAGCCAGCAGCAGGAGCTCTCCTCACCCAACATCCCACCTGCACTGGCCAGTCAGTTAACATATCTGAGCTCAGAGCAACCCATAACTCCCTTGTGCTGTCAAAACTCCAGGTAAAGATGACTGGACTAGGCACTTGTTACATATCTAGAAGTATTCTGGAGGAATGAAGCTACAGTTGGAGGTGGAGCTGGCATGACTGAGCTGCAATAGGGGAAAAAAAGCTGAAAGAAAATGTTTGATTTCTGTACAAAAACTCAAAAGAACACATTTGCCAAGGAAAAACAAAGGGCTAGTAATATTCTCAAAGGAACATTATTATACTGGTGACAGCCACCAATTCACCTTTCCCACCATCCTTAATTCTGCAAAGAAGCTACTGTAAGACACAAATCAAAATATGCAACCATCTGTCAAGTGTTTTACAATAAAAACTTCAAGAAATCTTAAGATATTCAATGGATAACAGATGTTAGTTTTAATAAAACAGATCATTTAAAAAAAATACATACGCTGCATAGCATTAAATAATTATTTTTTTGAAGCTGTTATCTTCAAAAACTTTGAAACCCCATTGCTCTGTTTGTCCTAGAAAACACTGACTCACATTAAGCCTGCAGTAGTATTTTCTCCTCCTCCTATGTTGCACTAGTCATTTCATGTGTCTATATCAAAAAAATCATGTGGAGAAACATGTTACATTTTAAACCTTGCTTACTTAATTAAAAATAAAGCACCCTGCATGTTCCCACAAAAGTTTCACTTTATTTATAGTTCTATCCACATCATTTGGTTATACATTTTCAGAGAAAGAAGAAAGAAGAGACTTGTCCTTAGCTCCTAGTCATTTTTTAACATCAGGAAAAAAACAGTTCAGCAAGCAGTAAGAAAAAGTGTGAGCAATTCTGGTGAAAGTTATTTCAAATGTATTTTTAAATCAGATTTACTTAGTATCCTCATTGCAGAAATACTTTAAAGTCATCACCTGCTTCAACTTTACACTGTTAGTGATAATTAGTATCTCCAGAGACTTTAACTAATGCCTTTTCCCAAAACTTACCCTATATGAGTATATACATAAGGCTATCTAAATATAAACCAGATGATGCTGAACAGCATAAATCCCTTACTTATGTGTTTAAGCATAATATAAGAAGAATAATTTTATGTCAGACTTACAACTGATACAGAAAAGAAATAATTTAGGGGAACATTATCATCTTCAGTACATCAACTGTGAGTTCCGAAACTCTGAACTATCAGACCCATGCCAAAAAATGTTTATTTTCTGCAAAATAAACTGGAAAGTAGCACAGCACACCTCACGCCCAACTGGTAGCTATTGAAAATAATCAATGTACCTGTAAACTGCTTGACTTTCCAAACAGAGTTGAAATCAATTATTTCGTGTTTTTTTTTTTCTTTGATAAGTTTCAGCTTAAAAGAAAAGCTGCACTGGCAATAAAAGAAAAAAAATATACAGCATGCAGTACCTTGCTGTTTCCAAGTTACAGTAAACAATAATTCAGTAATTCTATAAGCTGGCTATATATCACAGACTATGTGATCAGAAGGAATTGGGCATGTATCTTGAAGATTTTATCAACAGTAAAAAAAAAAACAGACACTTTACACAGTTTTAATGTTGAGTTTTATTTCTCAGCTTTATCTCACATCTTCAGGTAGAAATGCCTGTTGAAAAGAAATACTTCTACTTATTGAATATCAGCTATTTTCATTTTGGGTCCTGTTTGCAACTAAGCCTTGAGGCACTAACAAATTGTAAGCAAGTAATTCTTACATAGCTACACTGAAAATCTAGCTTCAGTTCGGATGCTACAAAAATTCTTAAGGTAAGTAATTCCCTAGTTTTTTGATTTAAAGACAGTGACAGGGAGAACCTTCCAAGCATGTGTCCCTATAAAAAAGTTAGCTAAATGGCGAAAGTGTTAAATCCAGAGAAAAAGGTGTTTGAGGAGCAGAGATAGTCTAAAATTGTCATTATATTCAGAAAACCATAACGCTCTGAAATGAGTATTTCATGATGGTAGTTCAAAAAAATGCTAAGCCAGACTATAACCGTTTCATTTATATAAATGTAGTTGCTAATTTAGAAATGTGGATAAGAAAAGGTAGTGCAGCTAAATCAAATCTGGTTTATACTCACTAATTTCCATGTTCTGTTAAGGTACTGGCTACATTTTTTATTTTAATGAAGTTTTTCATGTCTGTTATTAACTACTGGTAAATGACCAGCTTTCTAGCACATCTGGCTTCCAATTACATATAAAGAGCAGCTGCTCAGATGTGCCCTACCATTTGAGACAGGAGATGCTCTTTTCCATTACAAATATATCAACACTATGCATCATTTATATTTTATAACAGCCAAAAACTCTTAAAAAAACCTATGTTTCCCTATTCCTAAGCAGCTGGGTTGGGTTTGCATTAACCTGATGAGCCTTTACAAGATGCACCGAAGAGAAGAATGAATCTATGTGAATGAAAATGTAATTCCTCACGGAGTGCCAATCTGAACCTGACAAGCACTGAATGCGTACAAGGCCTGTTGAAGTCAAAAAGATGTAGAGATGCTCAGCAGTGCTAATCACGAGGCTTGTGGCTTTGGGTCATTAAGAAACTGATAAAGTACACTAATTTAAAATTAATCTGAAGCCTTAAAATAAATCTTAACCTATTTAATATCTATGATTACTGTGGTTTGAGGAATGGAACGAAGACACTAAAGTTCCCAAATCCTTCAAGTGAGCAGATAGATGTCAAAGACAACATGAACAGCTGACAGTATTTTCCACTTTGTATTTTAAATATTAATCCTGCCCATAGAAATTTTAATATTATATTTCCAAATTAAGATGAAAAAATGGACCAAAACTGTAAAACTCCTGGCATGTAATTAGTTCCTTGGTTTGCTTTTCCCCTCTTAGGGTGATGTTTGAATTTGATATTTATGTAGCACTTCACTGAATGGAAAAATTAAAAATAATGATAAAAAATATTTATGCAGCATACCAGTGTTTTCTCACAGCCCAGACATATCTTTCAGCTGTTTTTTGTTGTTGCTGTGGTTTTTTTGCTTTGTTTTCATTGGTTTTTTGTTGGTTTTTTAATGTTCCAAAACCACATCCTATAGATTTTGGTGCCTTCCAGTAAGTATTAAAATTTTCTGCCTATTAAAATCTAAGCCTGTAAATCCTAATGTAACCATTCTTCCACGTTCCACCAACATATATATATATACACACACACAATATAGACAGATTTATTTTACTATGTCAAGAACTGCAAAGTCTAAATGCAGTAATTATTTACATAAATATACTGATCATAGTAACTACTGCACCTATTTAAGTTACACAACAGTGTAACCTAAGAGTTTTCAAAGCTGCAACTTGGAATAGATAAAATCACATCAGAGTTATGAAGTGAAAGGAAACATATTAATGCTGTTTAATTTTCAAATTTTTGACTTTTCATCTGTTTGATTTTTTTCAAAATTAATTTGGAATCATTACTCTGTATTAACTCATTAAAAACTTCCAGTAATCTTATTTAAAGAAAGGCTCTGTTGTCTGATGCTGAGTATCTTTGCTACCCTCAACCAATTATGCAAGGGACTCAGCACTGCTAATGGCAGGGGTAGGTGGTACCTCTCCCTGCCTCACAGTGCCTTTCAAATACCCTTTGACTTTGTCCCACAGAGCAATATTTAAGAATAGAAAGATTCAAATGTTCTTTACATTCAGTATTGTAATATTCCACTTCAGTGTCTACATGGGTAAAACAAATGATTAATATCCCTGTGCAAATTATGATTGTCTGTAGGATGTCGACATTTAGAGATCTAAATGCCAGAGAAACTAAGTTTGATTGTGACAATTTGCCTATTTCTCATGGATTATGCAACAACTGTCAGATGGTAACAACCTTCACTAACTATTAAGCTAGTCTGCATTTGAACTGGTGACCTAGGAGTGAAATAATCTCTCATGTGATCTTTCATTCTCTCATTAGCAAGACCCCTGAGCATTTCACTTCCCAAACACATTTACTTACTTTTTTTTTTTTTTAAAGTCAAAAGCATGTGTTTTCTTGATTATCTAGTACGACAGTTTTGACTGGTGCCTCTCTTTCAGACACCTATGACCTAGAGACTTAGCTACAATATGGAAAATGTAAAAGGCAATAAAGAACACATACATTCTATCACAGAGCTCAGATATAGAATGTAAACACTGTGAAGACAAAATCAAAATGAAGACAAGAATTTAAAGCTACATTTTTGTTATTGTACATGTAGACACACACACAGGCTTGCACCACATGCACCTGGAGTATGCTAGCACTGAGAATGAACAAGAATAAGTACGGAGTTGCTTCTGATAGAAAAGCACTAAGTTCAAAGAAACTATATATCAATATCTGCCAAAATATCACAGTGAATGAACTCCTCCTCCTCCAAATATCACAATCTTTTCTTGCTCTCCAAGTCCTGTAACATTATTAACTAAAGTGACACTTCTTAAAGACTCACCAAACTCCTACAAGATTTTACTGAAGACACCCTGAGGCAATGGATGTTGCAGAACTATAAAAATCACAGAAGGATATACTAGAGAATTAAAAAAAAAAAGAAAAAAAGAAAAAAAGAAAGCCACAATCAAAAGGCAGAAGACTGTCAAAGTGACTATATATTTATATACTAGAGATGTAGAGAACTAGAAACAACATAAAAGAGGAATAGGTAGCAACCACTTAATCCTCAATGCAATGAAGGGTGTATAACAGCCAAACATCTAGGAGCAAGAAACATAAAAAAAACCTGTCACTAAGTCGTCAAGCATTTATCAGCCCCAGATCACACCTATGTTTTCATGCCATCCTTCTAAACATAATGGACAAGCAGGGAGGTGAAAATGGAATTAAAATTTACAGCAGTTAGCTATATTTAAGAGACTTGGCATACCTAATGCCATAGATATGCAAGACTAAGTAGGAGTCAGCACTTGGCAGTACAGTAGTACCATAATAATAAGTTAGACATTCTAAAACACACAATACTTTTCCTCATAATTTTTGACAAATTAACAAGAGAAAGACAGAACCAGTTAGTGACGCACTTATAATCAGATTTTAAGATGACCAAAAAGAAGTTCATAACTAACACGTAACAATGAGAACTACTTATGTAAATATATACAATACACGACTCTGCAAAAGGTCTGAGCTTAGACACACAAATCTGTCTTTTTTCAGTCAACTAGGCAATTACAATTCAATCTGGTTTCACCTACAAGTGAAGGTGATACCTTACATGTTTTAATGTTCAGTCAAAATGCGAATTTAAGTGTTTGGATGTTTCTGCAAGCTAGGGGTTAAATTACTCTCTCCTCTGTTTGAACCATAACCAAAGAGTATTTTGAGTGCAATAATGCACTTCAATAAATCAAGCTCACAATGGATACTGACTTTTCTCTGGGGAATGAAGAAAACTTGTATTCTCTTTCTGCTTCACAACACATTGGTAGTGTAAGGTATCCTTTGTGGTGTCACAGCTTGTCATATATTACTGGATCTATTTCACTTATACAGATGCAGGAAGCTGTTAAGTGTAGCCCCTCACCTAAGGTATGGTTATTTTATTCTCTTTAACTGTTACCTTCCTTATTCATGCAGAAACCAAGTTATACTATTTCTTAACTCTGAGTTTACATTTCAATTTTGGGAAAAAAATGGTGAAGTAATCATAGAAAAGGACCATAAAGTCACACCTCATATTTAAATTCTCATATTGATACTACAATAGCAATTCTATTACCATAATAATAGGTATATGAATATAAATAAATGCTTCACTTCATTTGTGTCACATTTGCAGAAAATAATATGACAGAGAGCAGGGCTCCAGGGATTCATTTGACATTATTGAACAACCTCTTAGCCTAGGATATGCCTTTAGCTGCCCTGCTACAGACTGATTACAGAGAGAAAGATCTACTGTCGGCTATTGAATGAAAGTCTCAAAGCCTGATCTGTGCAACACAAAGAATTCACTAATGGGAATGCAAATAGCATTACCTTTATAAAACAAAATAAAGCCAAAAAATGCAAGGAAAACCAAACAATTTACCACCCAGATAAATACCTTATTAAGAACATTTCTCTGAAAAGGCCCTTGTGAGGACTCCTCCTACATGTACTTCAAGCCCCTAGAGCAATGGCTGAAATTTCTGATATAAAATTTAGATTAAAATTTTATCATTCCATTTCAAAAGCAACAAAATACGAGAGAAGAAATAGCTACACAGCACATAAAGCTTAACAATAACAAAATATACCTTAAAATATAAGAGTTTAGGATTGAATATTACATGACTTGATACAACTCACAGAACTAAGTTCTGAAAACTTAACAATGACCTGCATATGGTAAGAGTATCCAACTATTTTTAAACAATTTACTGGAAGTGAACCACCTATTACAGATGCAATTTAAAACAAAATTTGGGGTATTCAGCCACAAAAGGACTTCCAGCATTCCCATTGGGGAATATCTTAAACGGGCACAAGAAACAATGTTTCAGAAAAGAGCTTTTTATATGTTTAAACTGCAGAAGGAAAAGGAGTATGGGATGAAAGAAAGCACCTCACCAGGGCTCCTTATAGGATAGGCTCCTGCTGGTCCTATGCATATTGGATAGCACCTCATGTCATGAGAAAAGTCAAGAAAGTCAGTGCTGTTATTCATAGCAAAAGGATACTAAAGTAAAGTTTTAGAAGGGCATTAAAGATCATTTAAAAAATTGCCTTTAGTTTATTCAGCAAAGTAAGGGGCAATTTTATTTCCACATGTAATCACTTGGAGACAGATTCAGCCCTGCAGTTCAGAAGTTTAGGGTGGTGAAATTACTGAAATGTGGCCAATTACCTATTTTCTCTATTTTGTCTTTTGTGCACATCTGAACATAGAAAATCAACAAGTTTCCAATTCTTACAGAGTCATACGGGGAAAAAAAAAAAGGAATTTTGATTTCTACAATAGTAACAACTTCACCCATAAATTCACAAGTGAACATGGGAGAAGCCACCCCAAAAAAACTACAGATCACATGGCATGCCTGTGGCTTTCTAGCTAGAACTCCAACATAAAGGTGCTGTGCAAACTTTACCTCAGTGAATGAAGTTAAGGTACAATCACAGGTCTGAATGGATTTATTTTTTTTACTTTTTTTTTTTTTCCTTTTAATAGCTTAATATGAAGAATTCACTTAAATCCATAATGTTACAGTGGAGCTTTTATATTATTCCACTGCTGCCCTTTAGTAGATTTGTAGATATGCAACAATTGAGGAAGAATTTGGAATGGAATAAAAACCAGACTAGAAAGTTATATGGCTGTATAAAACAGCAATATAGGATCCCCATTTGCAAATATATTAGGCCTGACCATAAACAGGTGGAAATCTACAATGCTTCATTTTATACCAGCTGAGAATCTGACTTATTGAATCTAAGGTGACATTTCCCATCAATCTTTTATTTATTTCACATTCACTGCCAGTTTTCTATATATTGTATGAACCAACGTGAACTACATCTATTAGCTGCTGTATTCAAGAATCAGCATGATGACATTAAAGATAAAAAGGAAAAGTTCTGTTCTTTCTTCCCTTTTTTCCTCCTTTCTGTATGATTCATGATTCTCTTCCAGAACTTGGTAATTCTTCTTCGCACCATTCAGGCTACCTTATTTTATTTCAATAAATAAAACAATCTGAAAATTAAAGTTTACAGTGCAGTAAAATAGAGATTAATGATAAATAGAATATGATCTAAAGCAGTGAAAAGAAATTGATTTGTATTGCAATGAAACTGCTTGTAATAGGTTGCTTCAGTAATCTTGTACTATGTGATAGAAGCCTGACTTGTCCTATATGTAAAAGCCTCCTACACATTGCAGGCTTGGCCCCTTCCTGCAGCATTCCTACTCACGTAGTCAGGCTGGTATAGAGCTTGCACTCCCTTGGAAAAGCAAAAAGCAAGCAGGAAATAACCTGTGCTCAGTTTTTACTTCTATTTCCCAGGAGTATTGCAGATACTGCCTTTTATTTGGAGTAAATAATAAGATGTCTCTCTCATATGCAGAGATCTAATATGTGGAATACAACAGTATGGAAGGAACGAAGTAACAAGAACAAAGAATAAAAATATTAAACAGGAGCTGCTGATGAAGAATAGAACACAGCAAGAGAAACAGCCATCTTCTGTAACAAGTACAAACAGTCTCCATTTATTCTACAAAAACTTCATCTTTAAATGACTGAGCAGCACGTGGCTTTGCAGCAATACAGTGCTTCACACTGGGAAGCTGAAGCTGACCTTTCTGAGAGATGCTTAATATTAAAAGCATTCTTACTAACGAACAAACGGAAGTAAAAGAACCAGTAGCCAATACTTGCATAATACGTGCATAACTACATTTCGTAGTAGTACATTTGAGAGTATGTCTACATTTTGGATGCACTCAAAACTGCACAATACTGTACTTCAAAAATATCACAGAACATCATGTAGGGAAGTAGGACATTTTTGGCAGCTCTGAAGGAAGCAGTTCAGTTACGGCATTCGGGAAGCAGTAACATATAATACAAAGTAGCTGTGTGATTGTTGAGAATGCATTCTCATGTCTTGGCTAGTAAGCAAAGCTGATCAGAGTAGAAAAACAATCTCATTTTGCGACACAGCTCTTAGACTTCCAACATCTGTTAGAAATAAATCAACTCTGCTTTCTGATTAAGTTTATCCTCTTGGCCTCAATAGCACACAAACATGTTATTGAGATACAGGAAAATAAAGTTCTTGCATATTCCACATCCCAGTCCCAATCTGTGAGCTCTCAGCCCCAGCTTTTCAGATTGCTGAGATATTATAAACTTGTCAAATTCAATCTATGCATATTGCTAGTAAACAATTCAATTTCAATAAACCATCATGCTATTGTAAAAGTATTTTTGTTGAAGCAGATTGCTCTTCCTAAAAGCATTAGTTCAGTTAAGTTCACAGCTGCATTTACCCACTCTTGAAAATGCTGCTTCTCTCTACTAAAACAAAAAAGCAACAAAAAGCACAAGAAAACCAACCCAAATCGCTATCAGTGCCCGCATCTTGGAAAAATAATTCCACAAACGTGAAAATTTCAGATAAAGCTACAGAGCTTGAAACCCCATCTTCTGCATTTCTTTGAGCACAAGAGTGGCTTTTAACTAACCTTAATGTAAATGCTTATAGCAAATACAGAAACACAGGTATCTTCAGGTACTTGACTATTTTAGGATGAAGTAACCTTCTGAAGATGGTCATTGCTCCACACTGACTATTTGGTCAAGCTGTTATGAGTTTATAGTGCAAGTCTAACCTCAAAATGACTAATCTAGGATGGCAGAATCCTTCCCACTACGGATACTGGTTAACATTTTAGTATAATTAAAAACTGGAAGGAAATAAAACTGTTCTTCTCAACCATTTTAGAAAGCCATTTCTAATATGCAACCTGCAAGGGAGTCTGTTAGAAAACTGTTAAAACAGATTGCTTTCTCCTCCCTTCTCTGCATATCAAAGCTTTGCTCATTCCCAGTCTTTTCCTCACTGTAACTCATCTGCGACTTCATTCTCCATCTGTATTGCTGTATGCTGAGTGAGTGATAAGGTCATATCAAAATCCTATTCATTATTTAAAAAACAAAAACCGAAAAAACACACTTATGTAGCAACTTAGGCAAAGGAGCTAAAATTTAACAGTATAATAAAAAATAAATCTCCTGACTGCCACCCCAAATAAAAACATAACCACTCTACAAGTCCATGAGTAAAAAAACACTGTTAAATACAAATTCTGCTTGTTTCCAAGCACTTGGTTCTCAAATATCAAGACTTAGGATTGGTTTAAGGTGTTTTTGTCAAATTTGATTAAGAATTTTTTCTCTTTATTATATAATCCTATACAACAAAATAACAGGCTATCAGGTATTCTTTACAGTAGCCAAATCCAGACAGATAAAGAAACCTGTAAGTGGCAGCAGTAAACTATTTCACAACAAAATGGTTCTCCGTCTCATGTTACTGCCTCACTTACCCTGGCATCCTAAATTACCCAACAAAATGGTGGCATAATTTATGTTGATACTAAGACCTCCAATTCTCTTAAAATTGCTGAGTCAATATCCTAGAAGGATGCTACTTCTCACGGGTGATGAAGCAAAGAACACCTTAATCTGCACATGTCAAGATAAGCAAAACCCATGTCAGCCCTTGCAAAACAAACCTACTGGTGCAGGTCATTAAATACTTCAGGCCAAATGCTGAACTAAGGACCTGATCCTGCAAACTTTTCTTTGACAACACAAAGTCAATGGAGAACATTCAGAATATATGAAAGCAAGTGATTATAAGCCAGTGTTCAGGGCCCTTTGCATGGACAGGGAATATTATCCTGCAAATTTACTGTTGCTTGAATGTTTTGAAATTGGGTTACATATTAAAAACTATTAGTTATCCCTCTAATAATCTAGGAAGAATTGTGTGTGTATATACAGATAGTGGAATACCAGTTCAGCAAAGCATTTAACCTTGTGCTCTACAACTGTTTCTACTCAGCAAACTTCTCTGCCTCAGATTAAAACTTTAAATCCTCTAGGTAATAAACAGCAATGGAGAAAGTCACCAGATACTGAAATGATGAGCTCAGGGGTATAGTTTCGATGCCTGTACAAACTGACATCAATACTTGAAATTATATTTGCCCATATAGTCAATCAACAGTTATATAATTGCAAAGTAAGTTGGTGAAAACCATCTAGGGTAAAATATGGGCATACAAAAAATAAATCAGCTAGAACATGTCAAACCAGTGGTTTCTCTAGCTTAGCACCCTCTCGTAGCACATCAGCCAATGGAGACAATAAGGCACAAGAACACCGGAGGTACACAGAGCTGTTTCTCTAGTGTGATGCCCAGCTCCTAACAGTTCCTGACTGAGAAGGTTCCTAAGTCTGAAATGAAACCTGCATCCTTACTCTTCATTTTCAGTATAGATTTTTCTTTTCCTGAATTCATTTAATCAATGTTTTAATCCATTGCAGCATTTGCCTTTGCCAATGTGGTCTGCGTACCACAAGAAGCAATTTCTTTGCACTCATAAATATAGTGCTTAAACAGAAATATCAGATTTAATGAAACAAAACCATATTTGATTATTTTGTTGCTCCTTACAAACAAAAAACCTTTCCTTGTTGACTCTTGATGCCTGAAGGCCAGTGTGGATGGTGCAAGGAGGGCATGCTATGCTAGCATGGGCAGGTCAGGGTGCTTCTCTGGGTGACCAGGAGCATTACAATGCCATGCCTGATGTTTTGTAAAGCTTCATATGAGTAGCACAAAATGTTTACATTTTCAATCTTTTCAAATGCTTTGTTCATCCGCTCCTAACACAAATCTAATGTCTATTCCCTTAGTAGGTGAATCTAAAGGACAGTATGGTCAGTTGTTAATCACCCTCCTGCTGCTTTCAATGTAAAGGGAAGGCTGAAGCACTTTACATTGATGTCACCTCAGATCTATAAATGGAGATAGTAAAGCAGGTGTCCTTGCACCACTCTGTCTCCACAGCTGCAGACTAGGAAGCAAGAAAGCACTGATATTGATTACATTATTTTTTGTTTTCTCATGGGTACAATTTCTTCCAAAAAATACTTGGGTTTTGTTTGTTATCACAAGCTATAGCTCTCTAGAGAGATTACATATTCTGGAGATTTTTTAAAAAGTGAGCTTGCCTCCAACCTCTGTTTCAGTACCACTTGTGAATTGCAGCTTAGCCACAATAAAGGAAATAACCTAAAATGGCCATAAAATTGGAGAAGAGGAAGGAAAAAAAAAACCAAAAAAACCACAAGAACACCAGATTTCCCTGTATTACATAACTTTATCATAAAGAAATGAAAAATTGTCCACAAAGGGAATTAAATACACAAATGAAAATTTAAATTTAAGAAGCCACTTTAAAGTCTTCATCTGCAGAGTCTAATAATCACCAAAAACCTGGCTATAGGCTGCTCTATAGTGAATGTATTTCCTGGTATTTCTATGGTAGGGTTTTCACTTCCTTGTTTTTTATACGATTTCAATTATCAGTGCTAGCTAACACAAATCAGAAACTTGAAGAAAAAAAAAATAAAATCAATCGCATAAAAAGAACAACCTAACAGGTTGCAGAGTTTTGTAATTGTAAAATGCCACATGACATTTTTCATTAAAAGCTTGTGTTTATATAATCAAGGCTAACATAAAATTGGAAAGAAAAAAGCCTAAAAGTTATTCTCGATGTTAATACTTAAACTGAGCAACTTCCATTGAAGCCTTAAATTACTGTGGAACATGCTATTACACTTGAGTTCCGGTTTAAAAACTATCAAAAATGGTAAGCATGGATTTGTGAATGAGCCTTATTTAGCTTCAGGAACAGCAAGTAATGAATAACAAGACTGATCATGTCTTAAGACTCGATTCACAGAAATTAATTTCTTTAATTAGAACCCCTATATATCCTGTGATTTCAGGGTAGTCAGGTAAAACTCCAGTTTGAGATTTTCACTGACTTATCTTTTGTTGGTTTGGGAAGTACTGTATTTGTGTGGGACACAGGGCAGATTTCAAAAGCAGCAGAAGGGGGGTAGGATTCCTCTCCTCTCACAGGGGTTTTCAGAAGCAGTTGGTCCAAATTTGCTCAAAAATCCCTTTGTATGCAGATGACCACTCTTTCATTCGCATAAGGAAATCTTTCCCTCAAATCTCACATTTGTCATGCACAGTAGCAACTCTGGGCTATACCTTTCATTACATTATAAATTAATATTTGTCCTTGGCTTCCAATCTATAGGAAAGAGTATTATGTCGAAAGGCACACTGTTGGCAACACTTGAGCATATTCATAAGGACTTAGCGGTGATTACGGTGCTCAGGCACACGCTGCAGCAGAGCTTTTCTCACCCATGCTCTGCATGCACCGCACTTTGCATCTTTCCTGGAGATTTTCTGTAGGCTTTAATAGCTCCCGGTAGGCCTCCCCACAGCAGATCTCTGCACAGCTGGGAAGCTGACGTTGCTATGGAGCACCACCACCATTACTGAATAAAGGTGCAAAACAGTGCATTACAGCTGACATGCAGCTATGGAAGGCATTAAGTGTCTTTA
Source organism: Actenoides hombroni (assembly GCA_024336885.1). NCBI lineage: Eukaryota > Metazoa > Chordata > Aves > Coraciiformes > Alcedinidae > Actenoides > Actenoides hombroni. Next base: position 2,900,984 of record WUAM01000317.1, read on the forward strand.
CCAAGCTGTCACTTACAACCCTGTGGGAGATCAGAGGCAAGTCATGGGTCCAGGAAAATAATATAGTGCATTAGCAATAACTGTGACAGAAAGCTGAAGGGGTTACACAGAATTAGTTACACCACATATGGTTCTACTTGGCAAAGGATGACCAAACTAATATTAACTGTATTAAAACATACAACTCAGCTCTGGCCTTATAGAAACTTTAAGGTACTGCTAGAGCGACAATCTGACAAGGAGCTAGTACCTCTATCAAATAGACATATATGCATACATGGCTATTAAGTTTATTTATTTATATGGGAGGTAAGCCAACCTCTCTTTTCAGACTTACACATGACAGTCTTATTTGTTGCCCTATGAGTTAGGAACATGCATCCCAATAGCACAGCTTATGCCTTGTAAGTGTATATAGGTGGGCTAAGTAGTATTCTTCACTATTTTATATTCCTGACACTCACTTTTACGCCTGGAAAGATTTCCATACAGTCAGATACAATAAATTAGGCATCATTATAACCCATCAAGTGTCCTTGATACTGTCAACATCTTCAGTTCTTGGAGTCACTCATAAAATACACTTCATACTTATTTTTAAACAGCAGACTTATATGAGTCAGGAAACACAGACTTAGTTCTTTCGCCTCCAGATTTTTCATAGGAACGCTGTATCAACAGGCAAGTTGCCATACAATATCCATCAGTTGTTGCATGGTACAAAAGGAAAGACTGCTCTTGTGTTAAAATAAAATTTACAGACATTATGACAGTTAAGCTCTCATATTACTTTTTCATAAAGTTTGAAAGTCTCTCACTAAAATGCCCCACTGGGATGCAAGTTAATATGCATCATACACATACGCACATGAAATCTTGATCTTCATGTGACATTCTGTGAATTTACTGACTATAAATATCTTAGGGTCAGAGAAGAAGCAATTTTTGAGTGACAATTACAGCTGTAAAACAAGGTTACCTTTACTTAACATATTAGATCCAGTGTTGTAGTAGGTGTAAGTTCAACTGATTAGTGATAATCTGTTACACTGGAAAACACACACCTCTAGGTACACTACTTCTCATCAAACCAAGATATTGCCCAACTCCTATCATTTCTGAGAGCAATCAATACATATCATCCATATCAATACATATCAATCCATATCAATACACTAATCATTACTACTATAGACCACAATACAGTACAGTATCAGCTTACCCATGAAGTATTTTATAGTATTCTGGTAATATTTAAATGCTTCTCCTGGATCAGGACCTTTTCCACTGCAACACGTGCACTGGAAGCAAGAGTTTTTATCTCCTGAAGATCCCAAGATCTTTTCTTTTTTAAAAACAGAATTCTTGTTTACTTTCATTAGGGCTGGATATTATTCTGTGTCATTATTCCAGAATGCATTTTTTGAAAACGGAAAGCAATTCTTTGCTACAGCTTTTAACAAGAATCAAGGAGTTGTGAGGCTTATTTTAAACCTCAGTAAAGTAGAGAGATTTGCTTTTATGCGAAAACACTTCCATTTTATAGGTCAGCTGGATAAAACTTTCCAGATCTACGGAAATGTAGCCCAGTTCCACATTTCTCAGCTATCACATCACACAACATGGAGTTAAACTGTATCTCCACTATGAAAAAAGCGAGTTAAATCAGACTGCTTTAAAGCTATGATGAGCTAAATTTGATCTTCAGCTAAGTTACTGTAAGGACAAGCATATGCAGAAATTCTGAAGGAAAACACAGTGTTAAGCAAACAAACTCAAACATGTAAGTTATACTTAATCAGTAAAACCTGGTCCAAAGACAGCGGCCAAATTCTTAGTTAAAAAGCAATCCTCAGTTTAAATACAAATATAGTAAAGGAAAAAACATAAGGTATTACATATTTAATTCAGAATGAAGAAAGCAAACTCTTCCCCAAGAAAAAGCAGAGTTCCTTTTAGTGTCCTTTCCGGAGAGGTGGATGCATTATTTCACATCTACAGCCACCTGCACATTAAAAGACACTTTGATGCATCCTGGCTTTCCTCTGCTATTTATATTTTGTCCATTGTTTGACTCCACCTTCCTTTATAAAAAGATCTGTTCATGGAACTGTGCGTGTTAATTCATGGAGTGCTGTGTTCCAAATTATGTAGAGACACCCTGTCAGCTGGCAACCTAAAATCAGTTAGCTTTGACTGTTCAAATATGTAACAGAACAGCACTTCCATAATACAAATGCTTGATACTACACCTATCAAATTTGCTTACAAAGAAGGAGAGTTTGGTTTAATATTATTGGTGAAGATGCCATTGGTTTGACACAATACTATTAATTCAGTTTTCTCCAGGGGAGTAAGATGGTAGTATTGGTGTAGTGAACAGGAATATTATTTCCATAAAAATAATTTTTGACAATTCAGTAATTTCAGTACATGCTTTGAATTTGACATGCAGTTGAATATGAATAATGAATATTTTATAACCATTTTTAAAAGAACTTTTTATTTCACAGGGGTTTAGCATAGAAGAGAAAGAACACATTTCTTTAAGAATTTTAAACTGAGAGTTTCTAAAATGTTTAGAGGAAAGGAGCAAAAGTTATACAGTGGTGAACATTTCTCCTAAAGTAGTATTGCCTGTTAGCAAAGTAGTTTAAATCCACTGCTACAAGCAAAATACAGATTTTTGTTAATTTTGTTTTTTAATTGAAACATACCTTTATTTTAGGGCTTTGCCAAGTAACTCAAACACTGGTGAAAAAATGACAGATGTCCATTAGCATAACTGACTGCTCGAAAAATAACATTAATGCCTTATTACTTATAACATATTCATCCAAATGTTTCATTAACTTCGTAATGTAATATTAATGAGAAAGATAACTAAAATTTTCTGGACCTAGCAACTGCAAACTGCCAGCTAATCATTAAATCCCAGCTCTCCTTTCACTTAGTTTCATCTGCACAGGTTCCTCACAAATTCCCATTCACAGATCACAAAAGAACAATTTGGGTTACTTCAAGAATTAATTAGACATTTGTATGAAAGCCACTAGAACAACTGCTCCTCCTGCGAGTTCATAAAGCTGTTTAATTTGCTCTTATATTTTCATTCAGAGAAGCTGGCAACACCACAATAAAACACAGCATGTGGAGATAGCAAGCCAAATTTCTTACTTAATTGTTCACTTTCATTTACTATGCTCATTTAAAAGATGCAAGCACTAACACCTTTTAACCTCAGCAGTGACACAGCTGGGGCACTCTTCACACATAATATGGAGTGACTTAGAATAATGCACCCCTTGTCAATCTGTAAAGAGTATTCAGGTTGAGATTTAAAGTCTGCACTTGCATTAGCAAAAGGATGAAAACCCCTCTCTTGTATAGTTTAGCTTTTATTATGTTTATACCTTAGTAGCTAATTGCCTGAAGAAAGGAAAAGAAATGCCAAACAGGAAGTATTGAAATGTGTATTAAATGCTGCAGAATAATAAGACCGCCTATTTACCGATTTCTTTTCTTTTGCTTTTTTTTTTTTCTTTTTTAACATCCTAGCTTCTTCACCTAGGAGTTAAATAGACATTTGAATTACAGTCTTTCGCCAAAGCTGTCTTTATAAAGCTTCCATTGAGCAGAAGTAATAGACAGACTTCTATATTGGATGCAGGACAGATCAGATTTCTGTATTCAGCAGAGGTATTCCTCAAGAAACTTGGCTTAACCATGAAAATAATGTCACTAAAAAGTCAGAGTGTGCCCTGTAGAGAGCTAATCGAGGGTAGAGATGAAGATAATTCTCGCTCTGAACAGCAGCCCTGGCTAACCATAGCTAAACATCTGTTTCATACTACTGCAATATTTTTTTCCTACTCTCCAGTTGTAGAATTGGAGAGTACTGGTGCATCCCTTTAATCTTAAATATGAAAGCTCTTCCAAGATTTTCAGATTCACTATCTGCAAAGGAAAATGTAGTCATGCAGACATATATGCAATGTGAAAACTGGCTCTCTAGCATACCAGTACTGATGTCCATCTGTCAGCATGGCACTTAGCCCACACACAAGGTGGAACGCCAGTTTCAATAGGGCATAGGTGCCAATTAAATACAAATTTAGAGTGATAGCCTGCAGAAGGTAGAAAAAAGCATATATTCTGCTAAGAGGCTTTTCTGACGGTAAATACTGCCAAATGTTTCATTATAAGGGATCACTTACGTTTGTGATAGCAGGCATTATGAGTCAGATCTAAATCCTATGAAAGTCAAAGTAGCCTTCCGAACACTGCAGAAAGTATACATATGTAATGTATGTCAAAACCTGCTCTTACTAACTTGAATACCAAGACTATTTTATTCATCAGGAGAAGAACTGAGGCCTTGGAGAACATGACCTTTTCCAATCAATCTACATGACAGCAAAAACTCTCTGTGCACAGAAAGTATTAATTACGTGTGTCTGACAAGATAAAAAGAATAACTGGCGTACTTGCCCTTAAAAAACAATAAACAAACAGAACACAGAAAAAAAGCTCGGCTAGTCATAACTCTCCTCTCGTAACTCTTCTCCTCTCCCCTGATGGCAAACAGGTTGCAATTAAATAATACTCATTCCAGCTAAATCCCAAATTATTTCTGAAAAAAAAAAGGGGATTAACTAAATAAACAACATCTGGAAATTGGTATCGATTCTTCAGATACTAGCGTTCAAGGAATAAAAAAAAATTAAGGCCTTATTGTTTATTGACAAAAATGACTCTCAAATTTCAGTATTGTCAGAATTAGGGATTGCTGTGCTCTACAGTGCCTGCCTTCTGCTGAGCTTTCAGAGCTCTGCAGAGATAGAGTTGGAAGAGAAGCAGATAGAGCAAACAGGGCTTCTCCTTCCCAAGAATGTGCACATCATCACACCAGGCTTTCAGAGACACAACCCCTCCAAATGAAGACTGATCTTTCTTACTCTTCCTTTTTTCCTTTTCTTCACTTACAACCCCTTAACTAACACCCTGAATGCCTGATCCACATGTCATCCTCACAAGTTGTACTGAATGTACAGATAAGCTATTCTGAAAGTTTGAAAGAGATATTACTGTGCTTTATGCAGCGCATAAACAAGTCCTGCCACTTCAAATAGAAATATGTTGCATAGGCACACTTACAGGATGGGAGTCAAATATCTTGGTATTCATACAATTCTTATCACTTGTTTCTGTGAGGTATGTCACACAAACAACCTTCCCCATCCCAAGCTTTACCTAAAGCTGTGTCTGAACAGGGAAATAACACCTCATTTCTAATGCCTGTCTTTGTTCTTCTGTTGAAATTACAGTGTTTCAAAGTGTCAAATTCAGCCATCAGGCAGGTTTCTGCCACTACAACAGAGTATGTTTTTTTCTTTTCATTAAAAAAAAAAAGTGGGAGTGGAGTTATTATTCAGAGACAGAAAAGTAAAAAAAAATCAATCAAAATGAAAATAATTTATACAATGTCTTCATAGCATATTTGACAAAATGCTTAACAGTAATTTTAATTAATTTATGCTGGAGATGTAGCTAGTGTCTGTGGTATAAGGAACTTAACTATAAAAGGGAGTGTAAGCAGCTGCCCCTCCATAAGACAGACACAAGAAGGATTTTCCACAATCCTTGGCATCAAGAGCTTGTAATATCTTGCATCTGTAGGTGCAAGCTAGGATTGGATTTGGGTCCTTTTTCTATTCAAATCTTCTCTTGCAGAAGCCTTAAAGTGTGAATTTCATATTTTGGGGAGAGGAAAAAAAAGGCAATTTAATATCTCTGTATTTGTATTCCACTTTCTCTCCTAGAACAACTTTATCACCCTCCTCCCCATCCTGAAAAATGTTCACTGTGACATACTTGCTACCTACTTAATAATACCACCTCATTTACTGAAAATGGGAGAGGAGCTTCTGAAAGCTTTAAGGGTGGAGGAATCTGCCAATTCCCGCAAAAGACCTTGGTAAAGTCACTTTAGCTGAATTAATCACTGAAAAACACAGACCAAGATATCTCTAACAATTGCACAGAACGTACAGGTAATATTCCATGTCATTTTGAGTACAGAACACAATTAATCATTCTCTAGACCACATAAGGGATTCACAAAAGGGAAACAAAAAGAGAAACTGTGAAACACTGGAGTACAAACCAATGACAGGTACCAGAAACAGCAACCAGTTAGTAACAAAGAACTGTAACAATACAGTGCAGTCCTTCAGTGTGGCCTAAACAGTGCATGTCTTCAAATTTGGCAGTGACTTGTAAAACTAGTGACCCATTACCGAAATTATCTTGCAAGTGGGTCTACCCTTGCCTTCCCTGTAATAAACAAACGTGACTTAATAGATTTAAACTGCTGTGACCTGAGACAGGAGAACAACTGTGTTCTGATTTAATAGGATCCTAAATCATTAAAGCTAGTTAAACTATAATAACAGAAAATTTTAGTTGATTCAACAGAGTTAAGATTTTGCAGTCTGCATTGTATCTTATTAGAGGGCAAGCTTTTGCATTTACCTTGACAAAAACGCCAGTAACAAGTTTGAAGAATAAACATAATTTTTAGCACTCCTGTGTTTATAACACCTCTTCCCCCCCCCCCCGCCCCCTTTTTTTTTCCCCCTCACCAAAAATCTTATTCTCTTATATCAAGAACCCTTAGCATTGTATATTCTGTCTTTAGGAGAGCTCCATCAAAAAGACCCCTTTCCTGCATGTGACAGTGTGAGCACATATTTCCTGGTAAAGGCTCACACAGCCTTCCCTAGAGTTTAAAGAACATCTGCCATGCTTTTCTGTAAGTAGATGAGTTAAGAGGGGAATATTAAATGGTAGCAAATCTGAGTGCCATAATTTGGCTGCCTTGAAAACAGACAAAGGACAATCTCTCAAAGAGCACCTAAACCATGGAGACAGACTAATAATATGTAGACAGCTTAAAATATGCTTCTTTTTATGTATTAGGGCAATACAGCCTCTTTTTGTCACAACTGAGTAAATTAAGATCTTTAAAAACTAATTTGGCCAGAAAACTCTATGTACTGACATGATCACCAGCCAGAATTTCCCACCTCAGTGTCTGAACTAAAATGGAGACTTGTTACCTGAAGGGCTACAATCAGAGAAAGACATTATTGAAGCAATAGACAAATCCATGGATTGTGACATAAATGTCACGATCTCTCCAAATGTAAGAGTCTTAGATGAAGAGTGTTTCACAAACTGACTTCAGGTAGTCTAACCCCACAGCCTCACCAAAGCCTCTATAGACTATACTGGCTCATCCTCTTGCTGTCCTCATTTCTCACTGCACAGCAGCCTGACAATCCTATTGTCATTGGTATGGTGTGCAGAATGCATTAACACTAGCATCGTGACTTGCTTGTGCCTGTATGCCACAAGCAGAAGAAAAATCATGCTAGGAATTCAGAAAGAGCTGTTGTGCACTACCGGGGCATTTCTGAATGCCAGTTGCAAAGCAAGCCCTTAAAACCAAGTCACGCACACATAAAAAATAATCACAGTTTTTGACTGCTTAAACCTCCACCTTCTAAAATACTGCATTTGCTCAGAGAAACCTGTAAGTGGTACACTTTCCAAAATCTCAGCCTTACCACTTTCTTGTGGCCCCAGTTACACAGCCACTGTCATACAAAGACAGAACTTTGATTTATGTAAGCCTCCCTATTACCGAACTACCACCTAAAGAGTCTTTTTTCCCTGCCCTTCTAACAATCCCTTTGAGAAAACTGCCTAAGCAGAGGCCCTTCGTAAGATGGGGCTGGTGCAATGGGTTCACAGTTCTTTAGCTCCCCTGCCTTGCTCTGAGGCAGAAGGAGCCATACCAGCAGTGACAATGAAGTAGGGCTATTTCCCACATCCTGCCTGCTCTTTAACTCCTAATCATAGGCACTCTTCTTCATAGTTCTAAAAAACAAATAACTCTAGGCATGCCTGTGGTCATTTCCTTCCTCATAAATCGTTGATATATGACAAAGGAAAGAGCTAACTGAGGATCAAACACTTCACCTTCTGAAGGAAAACAATGTCCTTCAAGCTGTAACTGCAACTTGTTCTTGGTATCAGAAATCAGGAAGGAATAAATTAATGAGCCGTTTCCTACTTGGGAGTCGTTACATCATTTTAGAAGCGTATAGGTAGTACATGACTGTCAGAAAGAAAGCGTTAGCCTGACTGAACCAGATCCAAAATGTGCCAGGGAAATTCCTATTGTTACTTAAGCTATGCAGAGGAAAACGTTCACAGAATCATAGTATGGTTTCAGTTGGAAGGGACCTTTACAGGTCACCTAGTCCAACCCCTCTACAGTGAGCAAGGACATCTTCAACTAGATCAGGTTGCTCAGAGACGTCTCCAACCTAACCTTGAGTGGTTTCAGGAATAGGACATTTACCACCTCTCTGGACAACCTGTTCCAGTGTTTCTCCACCCTCATAGTGAAAACATCATTCCTTATATCTAGTCTAAATCCACCCTCTTTTAATTTAAACCCATTACCCCTTGTCCTGTCACAACAGGCTGTGCTAAAGACTGTCCGCCTCTTTCCCATAGGCCCCCTTTAAGTACTGAAAGGCCACAATAAGGTCTCAGTCAGGTCATGCATGGTACTGAAAAGAAAAAAGAAAAAATACATAGGATGCTTTGCAATTAGCAGGAAAGTTTTACCAACAGGCCGCATAATGGATCATTAACCAAAACATCCATATTCAGAAGCCCAGCAGATTTAGTGAGGCAAAGTACAGATCATTAGCACTAGAGATAATAGCCATTGATTAAAAACTGACACAATGACCATTTATTCTGCCTTTTGATTTGCCTAAGGCTTACACCCAATGCCTTGCAGTCTCCTACAGCATTTTATTCCCTCCATCGTGAAAACTGTAGTTTCAGCTTCATGAACACACATCCTGAGTTCATCTGTTTATGGTATTTATGCAGCGTATCCATTGATAGGTTTCTGCCCATATAATTTAGTCATAAAAATCTTGCCAGGACCATGACATGATTTGCTTATAATTATTAAACCACTTTGTTCATTATTTATTATTGCAATATTGTTTGCCCTATATCAGCTAAGGTTATGTTAGCATTTCCATTACAAACACAGATACATCAAGGGATTTAAAACTTGACTATAAAAATCTTGCTTTAGGCTGGGACTCAGCAGACAAGGTTTCAGCTGGCAAAGATTTAAATAAAAACAAACAAACAAACCCCAAAAAAAACCCAACAAAAAAAACGAAACAAACCCCACAACACAACACTTTGTACTAAGAATAAAAACAAAATCCATCTCTTACCAATTTGGCTATAGCAATACGGAAGAAAATAATTACCATTTGCTATCAAATCACTTTCACATATACATTTTCCTAAATTAAGATTTTTATAGCATGCCCTGGGTCATTTTATTGTATTTCAAAATTATAAGGCAATTCAACTCTGTAAAGCTGGCAACTATATCTTTGTAATAGTTTCATATTTTATGCATTGAACTCAGAATTTGTACAAAAGCATCATTCCCTACATGTTTAAATGTAACAAATTGCTATTTAAGGACACATAATGGCTATTTCTCGACCTCAATATCCATATAGAGGGTTTGAATATAACTTCACAACCAAATTGAAAAACCCAAATGAATATTAACATTTTTCTATATTGAATAATGTATTGCTTCTCCATAATGGGCTGATCCTATTGCCTATGCCCACCTCCTATTTATATTTTTCAAAGTGTGACTACTGTTTCTTCTGGGAGTGTATGTAGATGTAAAACCCCAATACAATATGACATTATAGTTCTTACCAGCATTAGGATTTAAAAGATTACGTCTGCAAATAAAGACTTCAATTTTGACAGTGCATTTGCTAATAATTCAAATGCATAGAGCATCTTATGCTGTTGGATTACAGAGATGGAAAATTCTCCTTCAAAGAAGGTGGAAGTAAGCTTTGCTTGAGGCACAGCAAATTCCAATACAGTTCACTTTCTCTATTAACACCTAAGCAGATATATGATAAGAATTAATAATAAGGCCATATGGATTCCTGTACTAGGCTGTCTCAGAAATCTTAAGCAGGATTTCTCCATTTGCTTGTTTACACGGGTCTATCCATAGGCAGCTCAAGAGTTATCCAAATTTAGTATTTTGGTATGTTTAATATTTTCAGTTGTAATGATTTAATGGACCTATCCATGACATAGGAAATTTAAGTAATTATTTGGTTCAGACCTCCAAATATGCTATTTTATAATTGAAAGGATTCTATATTGCACCTGATTGCAGGTTGTGCAGCGTGAATTTGATATTGAAATGGAGAAAGAGGAGCAGGTTCAGCCTCGCATTCAGTCACACATCAGTGCTGAATTTCATTTCTGTGACAGCTATATGATGTAATCAGACCACTACTTTACTTACAAAAACATTTTAATAAAATTGAAGTAAAGTTTTTGAACTCCATCTGTAAAAAAATATGCTTGCTAGATACACTGTTCTGGAGTTTTCTAGAACAATACACCATTTTCATCTTACAACAGCAAAAACAAACATGCAGACTATACATATTTAAGAAAAAAAATAATTTGAGTCACATGTCAGAATTCTTGTTTCACTCAAGGTTAAATCTGTATATCCTAGTATGATTTACCTTTATCATATAGAGTCAATTACGCTTTCATGTAAATAGATTTATCTACACTTCGAATTAACTGTTTTTACAGTCATTGTAGATATATTTTTGAACTTATCCTTCCTCTGTTCTCCATGGAACATTTATCTAAATTGATATTTTTAGTTAAAATGCTATCTTTAGTCTCTGATGCACTTCTGCCCAAATCTTTTCTGCACCCCCTGCACTCTGGCCTTCCTTTAGCCTTCACAGTCACAAACAAAAAAATAGTGGATAAAACACTGAGAAAGGATCCTCTGATCAAAGGCTGCATCGAATACATATCACGGTATTACTGACAGATGTGTTCCCAAGCTATCCTTGAGGTTATCATATGACTGTGACCAGCAGGACTAGGAAAGTGATCATCCCCCTGTACTCAGCACTGGTGAGGCCACGCCTCAAATACTGTGTTCAGTTTTGGGTCTCTCACTACAAGAAGGACATTGAGGTGCTGGAGAGTGTCCAGAGAAGGACAATGAAGCTGGTGAAGGGTCTCGAGAACAAGTCTTACGAAGAGCAGCTGAGGGCACTGGGGTTGTTTTGCCTGGAGAAAAGGAGGCTCACGGGAGACCTTATCCCTCTCTACAATGACCTGAAAGGAGGCTGTAATGACATGGGGGCCAGTTTCTTCTCCCGTGTTTATGAGCAATAGGACAAGAAGACATGGCCTCAAGTTATGCCAGAGGAGGTTTAGATTGGACATTAGGAAAAACTTCATTGAAACGGTTGTAAAGCACTGGAACAGGCTGCCCAGGGAAGGTGTGAAGTCACTATCCCTCAAGGCATTCAAAAGATGTGTAGATGTGGCACTTAAGGACATGGTTTAGTAGTGAACTGGCATTGCTGGGTTACCAACTGGACTTTATGATCTTAAAGGTCTTTTCAAACCAAAACAATTCTATAGATTAGTTGGGGTAAGTGTAGGATATAGGTTTCACTGTTTTACCATCTTTACCATTGGAAAGACTTTCCAGACATACAAAGAAGTCTTCCATGTTGTCATGGAGTTTATTCATATCTATCTGCATATGCAAAGACTGATGGCATCACTCTGAATTTTCTCACTTCAGGAGTCAACAGTCTCATTACCTCCCTAACATCATCTTATTGCTTTCCTCCGCATAACTCCTCTTCCTTAGAAGTGTATTTTCCTATGTTATCTGGCCCAGCAGATCCTCAGACATTTTGAATAGTTTAATTTGATCCTAATGTGCTGAAAAGCCTTACCCTTCTCCCACAAAGCTCTCTCCCCTCTCCCTTCTAAGGCAACCAGGCAAGTCCAAAAGATGATAACTTCCTGTCTGCCACTTACACAACTATAGTAAGGTTGCTACTAATATTGTCCTTGTCAAGCAGGCCACAAACACGAGAGGGCATGTATTTAGCTTTTTCAAGAAGAAGAAAAAAAAATCTTGAGTTTCCCCTCCCCTGAAGTACAGTTCTGCCCAAAAAGTTTTTTTAGAAATGTTTAACACTGTTAAGAGTGAATGCTTTGCCTTATGGTCTAGCAGATTTGACGTGATGTCAATCTATGAATCGAGGGCAGTGATCCGGGCAAGGCTGGATAATAACATGCTGAAAGCATGGTTATTACTTGAGGCACTAAGCGTGTATCATCAAATAACATCAAACTGATTAGCAGGTCACCTTTAAGTAACCAATATACTCTATCTCTGTCCTACTTTCCCTAGTGAACTTCCAAACACACTCACTGAGTGGGGAGAGGCAGCAAGCATCAGAGAGACATCCTCAGTTCATGTTAATTATGTAGCTCCATGAAAGACAGTGAATAGTACCTGCTTACTTTTGACAAGAAATGTTCTTATTTTATGGAAAAGACCTATAGTTTACCAGACCTTCCAATTTTACTGTTTATTATCTTTTTCACCCACAATGGCTTTTAGTTGGTTTAAGTGTTCTGCCACTCAAAAGCTGCTAGATGTGTGTACAGGGACATGCAAGAGCAGTACAAATCACAGATACAGTTAAAAAAGAATCCAGACCAGTTAGGTAAATCACAGTAACTTAAACAACGAAAGATTCTTTTGTTCTCTCCCCTGGTCTCTGTCCTGCCATATTTCAGGGTTAGTACAACACTGTCTGTGCTCAGCTGCTTCATACAGACAGGGTCCTTCCCTCAGAAGAGAAGAAGGGTAAGCTGGTGCTCAATGCACTTCTTCGCAGCTCTAGAAATTACTGCACATGTGACTTTCCTGTGCTTACGCAAGTCAATTCAGCTCCTTTGGAGAAATCAGTTCATGGATATACACAGGGGGAAAAAAAGATATAAAAATAAATAAGTCCAAGATCTATTGTGACTTTCAAAGTGCATCATTAAAGCCAGGGCCACTAATTAGGTGCTTCTGTAAACTTTCATTAAGTATCTTCAAGGAAATGAACATTTGAAATTTGAAAATGCATCAATAACTATTTCTGTTTCAACCACACTTCCTGCCACACAGCAGAGGTGACAGATGCACTACACTAGCTATTGATCTAAGGAATTTAGCTTCCATTCCTTCTCTGGGCTTATCCTCCCAGACTGATTTAGAGAAAAACATTTGCACTATGTTTCTTGTCAACAGGTTACTGTGTTATTAAAGGAGTGGTTATTGATTGAAACCAACAACCTGGGCATCCCAGTTGAGAAGTCTTTAAATCACTCTGGGAATGTATTTCAAGCTGGAAATCAAAAATTAGCATCTGAAATCATTACACAGAGGTAAAATTAGAATTCTGAAAAGTTTGTTGTCGGTAACAGAAACCCAGTTCCTACTAAGTTATTTTTATATGTTTATTTTAAGTTGTTTTTCTAATGTGTTGTCCGTGCCTGTTAGCTAAGCTACAAAGCAACTGCCTGGAGACTTTGGGAGTAAAATTCAAACTTGTTTTGTGAGGCAGCATCTATTTCCCTGTCAGAAGGAAGCACCATGGGACCCCCTTCATGCCTCTCAGCAGAGCCATGAGATTAAAGTTATCTCTACAACACCCAAGGGAACACTCCAGAAAGCAGTTTAAATTTTAAACAAATAGTTCAAAAGGAAGCCACACTGCAATTGCAGGGTCCACTCATATGCTGAAGGGGAAATGGGTTAACCAGGGGCTACAAAACTCCTCCTTTGGAATACTGCCCATGGACTTTCCTGTGCTATTCTGGAGATACATGGATCTGATTCAGGGAAGACCCTAATTGATCCCAGAGCTGGATGGCCTCTTGGCCCAGAGGAAATAAGAACTGGACTACTGGAGAGAGGCATAGATATACAAAGCATTAAAAAATACCAGGTCTTAAGAACAACCAAAGTTGAGATTTCTTACTTACACTGATTACCTGTACAGCTAGAGGCAGTTACATAAATGAAGAATTTTCTATTTTTCAAAACTACTTTAGAAAGACACTTCTTTTAAAAATTTTAATTATCTTCACAGCCTGGAACACAGCAACCTGAGAAATGGTTGTGTTGAGAGGACACACAGTGGGCAGGTATGTGGAAACTCCTTTAGTTTGTATTGTCACTGATATTTGTCTCTCATCCAGCCACAGCTTGAGGAGTAACTCCTGATATCATTTAAACACTAACACAACCAAGTACAAGCACTTCCTTTTAGACAGCTTAGAAGTAAACTCCAAACTGACAACTATACTATTTTCCTTACTACCTGTTGCTATTCCTGCATAGATCCAAACCAGAAAGCATCTAGTCTACAGAAATTTCATCATCTTATCTACAATCATGTAGTTAAATCAACACAAGCCTCTAGTTGATTACCCTTCATTTCAGTCAGATGAAGGTCATATTGATTTGCTTCGTATTGGTAAATTGACAGTCATAAGCAATAACTGTTCAAAACCTGATGCTTTAGTCATTCGACTAAACTGGTATTTAAATCCATTTTAGGTCAATTGGCAAAAATTATCTTTTTTAAACAAACCAGATTCTTGATTTGAAGCAAAAGGAATTGCTATATTAATGCTAGCATCAGGTGCCATTTGTCAGCCCTTGATTCCCTTTCTATCTTCTCATTTCTTACACAATACAGGTTTGTGTATTCCTCCCTAAGGAATATAAGCATATCATATGCCATATGCGATCTTGTGATTATTTTGAGATACAAGGACAGTAAATTCTGAACAGTATAATTTCTAATGTCCAAATAACTCTACTGAACAAACTATCTATCAAAAACACAAGAAAAAGTCCTCCACAAGTTAAGAATTAGAAGAAATAATTGTACAAAACTTGCCTTATTTACCTAAAAAGCAGATCTTACAACAAATACATCTATTCACTCGCAGTATGGTGCTAACAGTTTTTACATTTGTATCTAGTATAATGTCATAGTCATCATGGTATACAGATAATACACAGGGCCACATTTGTAGAGGGATGCAGTACTCTTTACTACACCAACAGCTACACCACAAAAACCAAAACAAACCCCACAGGCTTACAGAAGACAAGTCTAAATCTATAGGTCTAAGTGTTATCCTTAAAGCCAAGAACAGCACTCTTATAGAGAAACTGTATTTCTTTCTCCTGATGATAAGCATTGCTTCTCAATTATTCTATGATGTGAAAATTTCAATTTGATTACTTTGATGCAGTCAGAAATGCATACTCAAACTACACATAGCAAAAGATAGACAATGCTTACAAAGAACTTAAAAATAACTGACTTTTAATTCATAATTGGTGGGACTAACTTTTCACAAGCTTACAAAGCAGCATCTTTAAATCACAAGTGTTTTATCACATTTTATGTCACTAAGGATATCCTGTACAGCCATCATTTTGGTTGGTAAGTCAGCACACCAATAATTTCCATTGCTTTCATTACTCTATTACCGTAAGTTGGGTAGTAGTAACTTTACAGCTCATTGCTTTCTAGATGTTTATTCAAGTAATTATAATCATCCTTTAAATAGATGCAATTCATCATTTTAATAGGTCAAAATCTCTTTTTTTTCCCCCGCACCACAAACAAGTTGGATGAAACATTAAGTTTCAATTTCACACAGAGATCCTTGTTTTAAAATAAATGTAAGAATGGCAGAAGCACTTGCCTATAAATATTTATTAGATGGCAACCACAGAGATTTCTGTGACTTAACTTCCACACTGTAATTACTTTGCCCCATACACCTTGGTAGGCTTGAAAACCGGGTGGACTTGGCAGGCTTGGTCACTTCAGCATCTTACAGTAAAGTTCCAGAAGGACTCTGAAACTGCCTTTTTTTTGTTTTCCTTGCTTGCTCGGGTGTCAGGGGATTGTACCCTGTTCCCCATATAAATCACACCTGCGAGGAATGATTCTCCCTAGTGAAACTATTTCGTAAAGGCTCGATCACGCTCATCTGAACTCGCAACTGCAAAGGAGGGAAAGGAAAGGTTCTCGCACTCACCAGCCGACAAAGGGAGAGATGGAAAGAGGTCTCCGCGCTCTGCTCTCACACGGGTGCCAGGGTGCCGGCCAGGCCGGCCCAGCCACGGAAGCCCTCGGGGACCCGGGGCAGAGCGGGCGCCGGGCAGCGGACGGTCGCCGTGCATGGGCGTTCGCTGCTCCGCCGGGGCGGGTGGGGCTGAGCCCGGCCTGGCCGAGCCGAGCCGAACCGAGCCGAACCGAGCCGAGCCGAACCTGATCGAGGGAGGAGAGGGTTCTGGCTTCAGCTGCGTCTGGGTGAGGCCTTTGCTTGAGTGCTTCATTGCTTATGCTCGCTTCCACCCCCGCCGCCTCAATACCCAAATTAGAAGTTTGTCTTAATTGGCAACAAATTAAGTAAAAATATCCCAAGGGCTAAGGGCTGTTTGCCCCCATCAGTATGTTAAGTATATAGTTTTATAGCTAGTTTGGAATTGAGCACTGAAGGAGCCAACCATGTCACAAAAGACTGCTCCTTTCTAAGCTTCAGCTTGTTATTGTTTCCCTAGTCAGACCCAATAACCTAAAAACATCAGTGAATTAAAACCTGAGGATTGATGTCTTTTTGCAAATCTTACAACAAAAACATACAGAAAGAAAAAAAGAATAACTGTACACATTCACACCAAACATACCAGTCAGACCCTCTCCCTCAGCTCATCTCACAGGGAATGCAGTATGGAATTTGCCCTTGCAGGAGCTGAAGAAGTAAGAATAATGCAAGTGGTAACACAGAAAAATTTTAAAAGGCAAATAGCTAAAAGAAAAAGGCAGAACTGATCCTAGAAGTCTTTAGTTTTGTTTTTTGTTGGGTTTTTTTTCTGTTTAATTATTTTTTCTAGTGCTCAGCTAAAATTTGGGTTCTGTTGAACATGAAAATTTTACAACTAGGAATTAAGAAGTATTTCTATTCTCTTTAATCATATAAATTAACAAGATGCTTTTCCAGTTCTAGGTGGCACTGTTAAGTTGGTTAAGGCAACATTTAGTGCAATTGATGTTAAAAGCAAAGACCAAAATACACCAAACATCTTCACAAAATAGATACAATTTTCCATCAATCACGCAGTTCCAAAGCACCAAACCCAAAAAGCTCCCTATAATAAATGATACCTCTTCAAATACCTTTAGCAGAGGTTATATAGACAGAACATATTTTTTTTGTCAGTATGTCCTTCACTAAGGCCATTTGAACTTTAAAGGATCTTAATGTAGAGTAAAAATTTGTCAAATAACTATAATTCTTATGAAATAAGGACAAAGAACATGTTAACCTCACCTAACATGCATCTTTAATTTTTCATTAAGTTACAGATAATCACAAAATACAACACTGGTGATTCCCAAATCCCATTGAAAGTTGAGTACTTTGCACATATTTTATGTTCTTAATTACACATTGTATAATTTTCAGATCTCACGAGCCTTATTGAGATCAACATGTTAACTCCAGTGTTTTCAAGTCAAGGTCTTGCACAATTTTGGTCAAAAAGCAGAAATAGGAAGTTAGAGCCAAATGAAAATTCACACCAGTGTATGGAAAAAAGTGTGGTTAATCCATGAAAGCACTATAGGTACTTCATCAAAAAACAGATTCCTGAAACACCAGCACAACTAAATCCTGACATCTCTTGTCCATTGACACTTGAGTTTTTGATACTTAAACCCTTGAAGTACCTAAATGGTGGTGTTTGAGAATGCTTAGCAGCACCAAAACTTGGCAGCTTACCACCGATCCCACCTGCAGTAACTCAGGACTCACAGAGGAGATGTTACAGAACACAAGTTGCACAAGGAGCTCACCTGAAAGCAAGTTTACAGGTTAGGTTTTCACATACAAAAGTTGCTACTGTCTAATGCTGAGGTTCTAGCAGAAGTGGGGGCAGTGGTGCTCCTGGGTTTGCAGCTGATAGCTCCTTTTTGGGGACAGAAAAGACCATTGACAAAAGTTCTTTTTTTTTTTTTTTTTCATTTTGAAGGAATTGTCACATCTTTCATGAGCCTGGTTTGCAACAGGATCATTGGCCATAAGGACACTCACAGTCTCATCAGTCAAAAGAGTTCAGTGTACACTTCCACAGGAGCAGCAGAAGGCAAGCAGAAAGGGAAGGAGAGATAGGACAGGCCCCTGTACCTAACTATACAGGTACTGGTTCTGGAACAGAGAGCACTGCGAAACACCTCCACAAATAAGGGCTTTTTCCCACAGCTCCCCATTACTAAGTACTTGAGTCACCAAAGAGAAAGTTGCCTGCTGCTCCTTCTCAACTGCAGAAGCATCCTTAGCTAAATGGAGCAGCATCTGTGGGCATTGCTGTGACTGGGCTCCTAGTTGCAGCAGACACGTACCAGGGAAGCCAGGTACACTGTCTTATAGCTAGCCCTTAGTGACCTCTGTGCTGCCAGAGCTGCAAAGATGGTAGTCCGAACAACACAGCTGAAAGCTAGATGGCATATCTTAACTACCTACATTTTCATCCTGTCATACAATATAACTCTCCTCCAGCCCCAAAAATCAGTGCAGACACAAATTCTATCAACTTGCTGCTGAAAAGTTTCAGATGTGAACCATTAAGATGAAGAAACCCTGGCAGGTTGCTTGTTTTGAATTATTGTGACTATTACCAGTGCTCATAGCAACTGAGATCAATGAAGGTTTCTCCTAAATCCCAAATGTTGGAGGTTTCAATCAATCCCTTGAAAGAACAGGTGGATTTGGTAGGTCTGTGATTCTCTTTCATGTAGAAAATAACAAAAAAGGACGACCCTGTTTGCTGTGCATGCAAGATTAATATGAATGATAAAATAAGAAAAGCTCCCCCACCAGCTTTTAATATTAAAACTACAAGAGTAAGCACAGTGTGTTTAAAGCATTTGTCTAAATGTCAATATCCTGTCTGCTTCAGCAGTAATGCAGGTTTTTGTGACACTTCTCCTGCCTGTTATCGACCGAACAATCATGATTGCTAATGAGGAAGCAAAAGGTGCTGTTTTTAATTCCACACTGATTTTGAACTCTGTTATTTCAAACACAAAATTACCTTCGTTTTTTTTAAGAATAATATGTTCTTTATTATACACTTAGCAAGTTCTATGCGTGTACATTACCCTATTTCTCAATAATTCATTTTCATGTCCAAAAATGTATTTTTTCCTCCTTTCAGAATTCACTTTACCATAATGAATTGCTGTACCATAAACTGTCAGTCAAGCAAAACATGTAATCATTATGAAGTTTTCAGAAAAGGCACGCCTAAATGTTCAAGTGCAGTCTGCTCAGCTTCATATAAGAATGGGTAAGGAAAAGAATGTGCAGTTGAAACCCATAGACATCATGTTCTGGAGGCATTGGCAAATGTCAGTACATAGACTTCTTACTGTATATTTCTGTGAAAGACTTACATTCATCCTTTGATACAGATAATAAAGAAATTTAACCATTTTGCCCTGCAACCAAAGTATGGTATATGAAAAAATTACACCAAACTGATGTCCTGGGGTATGGAAGAATATCAACTTTTCTTTGTATTCAAGCATTATCTGTATACCCAAATGGTGTCTGATTCTAATTAATGTTAGCAAAAAGATCCAAGATATGACTCCTGTAGGTCATGAATTTAGCAAGGCAGTGTTTCTGAGAAACTTCCTAAAAATAATCAAAGTGCACATGCAAGGCATAAAACATTTCCTTTTACTTTAATTACAGGAGTTGGATTTATTATGTTGGTAAATACAAGTGATTAGTTTTCAAATATATGTGAATATTTCAAAAATTTAAGGGGGGTGGGGGGCAGTGTTTTCTAGATTTCACTGTAGGATCTTACTTCTTGATTCTCTCCTCCCTTGTGGGAAGTTGCCAGTGATTCAAGAGGCTTTTATATGGAATGTATCAAGCAATTTGTCTTCTCACATCAGGAGGATGATCTCTTAATGGTTTGTCTCAAGTACTGGTGTTAGTACACCCATACTTAGGTCCCAGATGCCTTAGAAAGACTTTGTAGTACATGAAAAGCTTATTTTGCAGGATGAATTGACATGGATGTTCAATAAAGTTAGCCAGACAGGGATTGCTGTAGAGCCCACATATTTTGGCCTATAGAGGATAAATAAATGGAGCTCAGTGTTGCTTCTTCTGACAGCAGGTTCATGAAAGAAGTTGGAGGAAGAACAGTTACAAAGTTATCATAAACTTAAATGTCTATCCACTAATATAATCTATAAAATTACTAAGACACAAAAAGTAAACTATACTCATTTTGAGCAGTACTAACATGATCAATCAGGAAAAAAAGAAGATTAATTGGGTAGTAAATGATTCCCTCCAACCATAAACAAACATCTTGCACAAGAGTTCTGAAGGTGGTATTGGTAACTCAAAGGTCACACCTTCTATAGAGAAAAGGTCCATGAAGAAGGATTAAATGCTTATTCTGAAGTTAGATCTAGTCTCTGACATTTCTTTTGGTCAAAACCTGATTCAAGACATAGGCGTAAAATATATGCAGAACTGTAGTACAGGACACAGTGTAATGGTTTGTGATGTGTTTTACAGCACACCATTTAACTGTAGTTGATCTGACCTTTATTTTCTAGTGTCTTGAATGCTGTAGAGTCACTAACAGTGCGGTTCAGGCATATATGGGTGCACTATGCCTGTAGGATCTTATTTCCACCTTTGGTACATAGCACTGGTTACCAAAGCCAACGGCACAGGCCCTCACCTCTTAGCAGGGGATCTCTCAGATAAAGTCAGACAGCATGGTGTTGAAGAGCTGCTGGAAGGACAACAGGAGATTGCAACTAGTGTGGGAATATCAGTATCACCACAGGGCTAGATTGAATAGCTTCTTGGTGCAGCAAGCAGGACAAGAAGGACCTGTGCCACAGTTTCTCAGCTTCTTACCAGATTACTTGTCTCCCAGTCTGTCCTGATATAGTGGACTGGCTCCTGGCACCCATCTGCCCTCTGCCTGACATACTTCCCATCCCAGGCCATAACTTCTATTGATCTGTTCTCCAAGTCTCTTTGTGATGCAGATGAGGAATTACGTTACATTTGACCGCTACCTGCAACTCCCTAGTGCCCTGTAGTGCAGAATATCTTCTGCAGAATATAAGTCCCAAAATTATTTCATATGGTATGCACTATGCCACTGAATCTGTGACTACAAGCATTTCGTATTATGAAAATGGTCCTCTTTAAGCAATAATCTTAACACAACATAGTAAAAGAAAATGCAGTGTCATGAACACCAAATAAACAGCTGGAAGACTGTTCACAGAGAGATACACAATTCCTTTCTCCAGTTTTGCTGCTCTTTCCTGAAAATAATTTAAAGTCATTGGCAAATATGCTTCTCCATTACCACCTCCAGAAGTTTGACAGAGAACAGGTAACCAAAGATCTATAAACATCCAGTCAGACTGATACTTCACTGAGGACCAGATCTTTACAAAAACCTGTATTATGCCATGTACACAAAAGATGAATTAAACCCAGAATATTTTAAAGAGCTTAACATTACTACCATAAATTGTTACCAGGAATGCAGAAGCTTTTAGTTTTTTGCCTAGTGGAGCTTGGTCAATTTTCCCATCTGTCATAGCCTGGGCTTTGTTATATTTCCTACAGTTATAGTTCTAGCTTTTTGAAAATAAATAATTTATGAAAACAATTTTCTCAGAATTGCTCAAGAGCAAACAGTCCAAAAATTCTTCATTAGATTTTCATTACTTACTCTAACAATTGTAATACTTCAAATTAAATCCACTCTTCTAGAGCTACTTGACAGAGTTAATTCAGCTTATCTGTAAAACTCTGCACTATATACTTCACATAAAGATCCATACCTTCGTATCATATTTGAGATGAACAAATCTGCTTGTGCTCTGTGCTTGATTGAGTTACCTGTTACTCATACTGATAATGCAACATCATGTTTACATGATGTTTACAACATCATCCTATTTGGTAGTCAATTAATGTTGGCCACTGAATCATTTTCAATTACTTGTGCTATGGCATTTGTGGTATAACAGCTTAAGAATATATTTCCATATTTCTAGATATCTAGAAAATTTTATTCTATTACCAAGAATAACAAAAACTACTGCAAGCTGATAGGGCTGAGGGATTGATACTGCATTCAGATGTCAGCAACAGATATAAAAATTATATACATAGAATTATGCAGAAAAAAAGGCTTAAAATTTTTTTTTTTCAATTCCTAATGATTCCACATTGATAGCCCTTCATATACAGTAGGTTCTGCTACATGGAAGGCACATCAGCAGATCATACACAATGACAGGTTGCTGTTTGTGCAGAAACTTTGAACACAGTATTTGTGTATCATCTTACCTATAAATGCAAAAGGAAAAGGCAGGGGTAGGATGGGGAACTGCAAACCTAGCATCAAATTTAAAATATAGCTATCCATCAGTCAGAAGATAGAGTACTGCATGTGCTGTCTTATCCATCCAGCTCACCGTGCTAACAAAAGAAGTGCCCCTGTGAAGGTGTGGGCTGTAATACACATTGGAGACTAAGTATAAACTCCTGAGGACTCTGGGTAAGTAGCTCATGTTGAAGCCCAGTTAACCACATATAGCTGCCATGATCAGTGTTATCTAGGGAAACTAGTACACAGCACAGATGCTATAATCACAAGTACTTTGGCTATATGGCAGTTATTCTGCTCAACATTACTTTTAACGTCTTTAAAGACAGCAGTGAAAATAGCAGATAGCGCTTAAATTTTCTTTAAAAAGCCAAACCAAGCAAAAAAGCATACTGCTTGAAGTCCTCATATTACAAGTAAACCTTTTTTACTTGTTTAGAAATGGGACTTCTGGTATTTTTCTTTTTGCATTTTCTGTCCCAATCATGCAAACCTATCTTGCTGTTAAGACTTAAAATCAAACCACAACTAGATGACAATTCTCCCTCATTTAAAATTAGGAATTTCAAATTATTTCATGAAGTACAATTATGCATTTGTTAAAAAAAGGTGTGTTTTATGTATTTAAACATCAAATCCCTCCCATCAATATCAAGTTCAGGGTAAAATGCCTCAATATTGCTATTATGATGGTGACTATTAAATATTGATCTTGACTCTGACCCAAAAGTACTATTATTGCTTTAAATTTCATAGATTAGTCCTGCAAGTATACTAAAATAGAAATTTAAAGGTTCTATGTCGGCATTCTGCTGTATCATGACAATTTATTTTACTAAGTTAAAATACTGCTGCTGTTATGACTTCTACTGTTCATGAGTTTCGATGAATCATTTTCCCTTCTTTACTGTTACCGTAACTTTTTCCAGTTTCTGGTTATCTGAAGGGTACTGCAGGTCCTAACAGATCTTGCCAACAATTTTTTTATCTAATTGCACTGACAAGAATGCCCATCAAGTAGTCAGAATGTAAGGATTATTCAGTTTACAACACCATTCCCAAATGACAAAGTTATTCACAAATTTTGATTCCAGCAAAATATCCAAAGAACTCGAGTGAGGCTTGAATTCAGTAGCACTGAAAGCAGCACAGAAGGATACTCAGGATCCTAAGGGATCAGTTAAATCTCAAAACTATACAAACCAGACTTGAAAGCAATTAGGTATTTTGTCATTTTACTACCGTTTTAATTAAAGAGCTCCTAAAATCTCAAAGGGCTTCTATTCTGCGGAAAAAATAAACTATATGTACATTTGATTGCATAATAATCAACTACAAGCTATTCAGATCCAAGCAAGAAACAATGCCAGTTCTAAAATTATGGTTTAGTCCTTCAGGTAGCAAGCGACAACAGGAAAATAAATGCCTAAAATTTTTGAAGATTTTCTGACTGCTTACAATTCAGAATTTAAGCTAGTCTGAAACTGAAACTCTGAATATGTGAAGATATTGATGTGTGGTGGATTGACCCTGACTGGACATCAGGTGCCCACCAAAGCTTCTCTATCACTCCCCTCCACAGCTGGACAGGGGAGAGAAAATACAATTAAAGGCTCATAGGTCAAGATAAAGACAGGGAGAGATCACTCACCAATTACCACCATGGGCAAAACAGACTCAACTTGCAGAAAAATTAATTTAATTTATTACCAGTCAAGTCAAATAGGATAACGAGAAATAAAAACTTAGCATTGAAACACCTTCCCCCCCACACTTCCCTTCTTCATGGGTTTAACTTCCGATTTTCTCTACGTCCTCCTCTCCAGCAGTGCAGGGGGACAGGGAATGGCAGTTGTTGTCAGTTCATCACACATTGTCTCTGCTGCTCCTTCCTTCTCATGAGGACTCCTCCCACTCTACCCCTGGTCCAGCATGGGGTCCCTCCCACAGGAGACAGCCCTCCATCAATTTTGCCAACATGAGCCCTTTCCACAAGCTACAGCTCTTCATGGACTGCACCAGCGTCAGTCTCCCACAGAGTCACACATCCTGACAGAAAATTTGCTCCAGTATGGGCTCAACTCCACAGATCCATGGATTCTTCCAGGAACCTGCTTCAGCATTGTCTTCCCACAGAGTCACAGCCTCCTTCAGGCATCCATCTGCTCCAGCATGGGGTCCTCCACAGGCTGCAGGTGGATAGCTGCTCCACCATTAACTGCCATGGGCTGGGGGAGGAACCTCTGCTTCAGCACCTAAAGTACCTCCTCCCCCTCCTTCTTCACTGACCTTGGTGTCTGCAGAGCTGTTTCTCTCACATATTCTCACACCCTTCTCCAGCTGCAGCTGTGCAGTTTTTCTACCCCTTCTTAAATATGTTATCACATAGATGATAACACTACAATCATTGCTGATGTGCTCAGCCTTGGCCTTGGCTTAGCTGTGGCTCAGCCTTGGCAGGTGCATCTTGGAGCTGGCTAGCATAGGCTCTGTCAGCCATGGAAGAAGCTTCCAGAAGCTTCTCATAGAAACTATCCCTGTAAGCAGCAGCCCCCCCCCAAAATCTTGCCAGACAAACCCAATACACAAGGTCAAAATCTGCACACAAAAGCCCAACTTTGCACTCACAATGAGCCACCATGGAGGTATGAGATTCTGCTACAAGTTCTAAACTTGTATGCATTTTCTCAAGCGACATCTCAAAGGTGGATGATTTTGCTTCTTCTGTCTTTTGCTATGCTGACTAAAATTGCAGGAAGGGTGAGATGTAAACAGCACCGGTGAAAATCTGGTACAACTCTGTGCTGAATAATGATTAGAATCAGCTCATGTGTTGTTAACAGGAATTTAATCTGAGCAAGAGACACAGGCTGGCAACCATGCCAGTTGTTAATCTGCAAGGAGAGGGGGTGGAACAGAGGAGTCCTAACAAACTCCCCAGTTATTACATTATTAAATAAAAATGTAAAGCTGGTCTATCAACAGCGCATGCAAGCTAGAGCTGGTCTGTAGGAGTGCTGTCTTGTGCTATAAGTGCATTAAAATGTCATTATCCATACTCATCAAAGTACCTTTCTCACTTCCTTTCTTTAAGTCTTCTTGTAGGCTATAATTACAATTAAGCAAAGACATGTTTATTGTCATGAAATGTATGCCAACAGCTCACACTAATGCAATCCAAACATTAGTATGAAACATTTTTCCAATTACTGCACAGACTCCCTATAGTGTTTCAAGCTGCTTTATGACATTTTAAACTCTGTATATAATATAGTCCTTTAGAAAACTACAAAATCTTTCTATTTCTTTCTTATGACCCGAGAAAACTGAAATCTATTAAAAGCACATTTTCATAGCAGCAGGATAAAAATGCTTTTACTACATCTATCTTCAAAATTGGTGGTGTTAAATAGTGCCAAGGGATAAATAACCATAAAATATAACATTAGTGTACAGGGTACTGTTCTAACTAGGCATGATGGGATGTCTTTCTACCCTTTCATTTCTTCTTTCTATTTGTCCCATTAGAGCTATGCAATCATTCATCAGTCACTGTGGCAAGCAGTGTTGTTCCATCCTGACTGCTGCCTAAAATAAGACCTAAGAAATAAAGCCATAGAGAGAAACACAGACCACAACAGTCCAGAGATGTCCACACCCGTATTCCTGACTGATTTTCTACCAAAACACTTTTGCTATTTATGGAAAGAATATTTTAATAGCTTCATATATAAGTTTTGAGATTTTATTAGAGAAAAGTTCAGTTAGCACATTAGAAGGAACTAGCAAAAAAGTCTGAATAATTAATAGCCACACCAAAAGAACAAGTTTTAGCTTTGATTTAAAACCTGTATGTTACAATCAGCTTCCACTAAGCTAACTCTGATTCTGCTTCATGGTACTTCCAAAACAGTTATGAGAATTTAGTATACCTGATCTGTCAAAGTGTTTGAGCTTTAACGAGATGCTATTTTTCCAATCAAAATAGTAAGAATATTAGCATTGAAACAATCCTATAATAAATGCAATTAAACAACAACAACAACAACAACAACAACAACAACAAAAGAGCGAAACATAATATTTATCCATGGTAAAGCCATAAAGCCACATTTACTTTTTTTTAATAAGAAAATTGAGAATAACAATATGGCTTGTGGAAAAGACAGAAGATGGCTTCTTCACATAGCTTCTGATAAAAAAATCATATACCAGTTCCTTCACTATTATGCAGCATCCACTAAACAGAGCAGAGTAACTCACAAGAAAATCTGATACCTTGTCATATATATTTTGCAGAAATCAATGAGAATGTTTAACTTTCTACTGAAGATTATTTTTCAGAAAAAAATATGAAAGGTAACTGCCTGAATTTTGGGGCAAAACTAGAATATTTGCTATGTGCCTTACAGAAATCAATACATAAAAGTGCCAAGTTATTGTTCAAATATTTTCCTTTTTTTTGTTCACAGTATAACACATATCCTTTAAATAACTTTTAAATACTGAAATTGATGTTCAGAAGTTTAAGCTTCTTCAGGAAATCTTGTACTGAATTTCCTGGAAGAACTGAAAATTGCATTTTCATATTGCGCATTCCATCAGACATTCATTAAGCACATTCTCATTACTTCCAAGTATGCCCTCTCACTGATGTCTTAAAGAAAACTGACTTTTTAAAAAAGAACTAAATAAAACCCCATAACTGTTAAACTCTGAGTAAAATGCAAGAACTGAAAAGGTATGGAGTTTTCCTTTCAAAGGATAAATAATTTCTTGAACTTGTAGCTACTGAGAGCTCTAAACCACCTGGATTTTGTTGATCTATATTATTTATGAAGTCAAGGAAATGATATATTATACTTCAAACCCATGAAGTCTGAAGTATAAAGATTGGTAGACATACATTTCTAAACCATTTTGGCAAGAATGTGAGCCCTTAACTTACAAAATTAGCATTTTATTTCACTGAAATTAATGAGTGATCTTGTGAGAAAATCCCTATCAGAATAAACAGCAGAAGCAATGATGTTTCACATTTTCATGTTAAGGCCAGGACTCAGTTTATCTGTGGCTTAGATGACCTCAGTGGACACAGTATGTGCTTAAAATTTTTCACTTGTTAACTACTTCAGAGTTGACTACTTCAGAGTCAAAGCCTAAATCTACAAAGACAATGAGCCTAATATAGTTGGGGATTTATTTTAAATTCAAAGTGTTTTGTTGTTTTGGTTTGGTTTTTTACCTAGCACAGGCCAGAAACCTTAATTTGTTATGGAGACAAATGGACTAGTCAAGTCTCCAACATGCAGATCAGTGGCAGTAAGGGATAAAGGGAACAAAAGCAGAAAGACTCCAGTAATCTGAACTATCATTAGCATCCACAAATTCATACAGGTATCTTGTACTGACACCACAACTGTTGCTGCAGTGCATTTTGTGAAGTGTCTCAAAACAACTTGGAGATGGCCCTTTGTCATAGGAAGTGCCAGATAAAACTAAGAGAGCTAAAATTATGGATAGTCACTTTGCAGCATAGAACAAACATACCTTCATCATTTTCCCTCCAAGCATGACACCCATGCTTCACTGATATTTCTAGCTATGCAGCTGTAGGAGTTTACTGCATTCCACAGTTCAAATGTTTTGAAGGAAAGAAAGGCAAAATACATAACTGAATGTGTTTTAAAGAGCAACAGGTCTCTAGGAAGCTATGAAATTTATGGCATGTCAAACATGTAGAATACAATATACTACAATCTTTGAGTACGCCATCCTAAAATAAGTAACAGAACAAAAATAAAAGTTTAAATCAGCCTTACAGAAGGAACTTTTCATCAGGAGACAAAGACTGTTTTACAAACTTATTTTGATAGCAGTTATGACAGTTATTATGCTATCGAACATAGCCATAACAAAAGAAAAAAGCTGAGGTATATGCTCCAAATGTGAATGACCATCCTCTCAGTCCAGAATTCAGCCAAAACATTGACTTTGTATATCTATATTGACCACTTCCAGCAGCAAAGCTAAATTAGAAATACAAATACACCTACATTTTCTACCTTCATCCTTGAATTCATAATTAAGTCAACCCACGGAAAGACTTCTTGCTTCCAGCTAAAGGCAAAGACATCCTATCAGCCACAGCAGTATCGGAAGCCAGAAGACCAATCTGTTGGCAACATCTAAGACACACATCAGCTGCAAGTATTTGAAAAGGTTGCTTTAAAATTACAGTAACGCACTATGCTTAACATAAATAAACTCTCATAGGGAAAAAATTCAACACTAGATGGCTGGGGTGGCTATAGTTGGTAAATTGCCATTTGTACTGGTTTCACTGTATCTTTATTTTATATTCTCTAGATCTAAGTGCTATATAGCTCACAAAGAAAAAATACTGCTATAGGGTGTTCAAATCTTTGGTGTATCTCCAAAAGGTCTGCTGATTTAAAGTCTACACACCCAGGAGGAACTATTCCTGACTTTAATTATGCCTCAAACATTTCTATTAGCACTGCAAATATTCTGTACTGGAGGGAAAATGTCAGGGCTCCTAGAAATCTATTCCACAGTTTCATAGTCAAAAAGCTCATCTCTGCCTCTAGCTTTTCCACATTACTTAATGTTTTATGAATGACAGTGAGGACATAATATAAAGTCTCTGCATAAATATTCTGTAATGGATTTTTGACCAGCTGACCTAAGACACAGTAGGTTTATTCATTAATCGGAGCCCCATAATGATGGTAACCTTTCATCTTGGATGGGGCCACTGAACCACAAATGCTCCACTGAGAAGACAAAGCCTTTCAACTGACTTCAATGAGGATTTAGGGATGGGGCCAACTGATTTAAGGGATACTATTACGCACACTAGTATCAGGTTTTAGTAGGAGGTAGGAGAGTTGTTTGGGCTTTTTGATTGTTGGTATTGAGAAAGGTAAAGTAAATATCAATACTGAAGTCTTTGCAGAACCTTTGCAAGCTTAGGAGACACCAAATGTAAAAAAAAAAAATTCTATCTAACATCGTAACACCTCAATAAATGTAAGATCAATCCAATCTTTACATGGAAGTTGAAATCCAGTATATTTCATGTGCCTGTTATGACCACAGCCTCTAACAATGTTTCAAATATAATAGTAAACAAAGCCTTCCCCTACATGTAGCAAAAACCTGACAAGCTTCTGGAACACAGTTCTTCCTATAAGGGCTCTCAAGGAAACTATTGGTGTTGGTCTCTTTCATATGGTCCAAGGTTATGGAGAGACTATGATTCCCATGATACATGTACATACTCTGTCACAGGACTTGTGATTTTAGTTGCTGGATAAGAAACAATAAACTAATATGAAGAGCAAAAGATGAAATCAACCGACACATTGCTTATAAAGTCTGTGAGGACTTATAACTTCCATAAGACAAGGCAGGTAAGACTTCATATTGCTAATGCAAAACAAAATAGCTTCAACTTCTGAATATTGAAATAAAAGTTTCTATGTAAATAATTAAACACTGACTGTATGGATTTATGACAAAAACCAGCAGAAATTACAATTTTAACTGAACTCATCATCTGTTTGTAGGATCCTCTTCTGTCCTCATTTAACCTGCAACAATTTTCAGTTACATGAACTTGCTAAAGAAAAATTAAGTCTATCTACCAAACATGTAGATTACCATCAGAAGTCACTGTTAGATGCTGCCTTGTGTTTTCAAACAGTGTATAACACCTCATTTATTTATTAAATGATCTTTTTTACTTCACTGATAGTTAATTCATGATCATGAAGAGAATATCACACAGTCTTGCTACTCACTTTCCAGATCAGTTACATGCTGAATGTAAAATAAATCAATTTCATGGACAAATTGCATAACTACTTTAAGTTTTCTAATACTTATTATCTCAGTAAACAGTAATTTATATTTATGTACTCTAAAAATTAAGGCTTGTCTTCTTATATAGATGACTTCTCTGTAAGCATTGAGTGCATCTTAAAAAAGTTTAAAAAAAGACAAAACCAATGTTTAGTTATTTTTCTATACATTGTAGCCACTAAAGATCAAAGTTATTCTTTCTAGAGAAATATTATTTTGCATGTGTGCTATGCAAATACAGAATTTCTACATACAGAAGTATGCTAATTAAAATACGCATTTTCTCACTTTCCCTCATTCCCTTATTGCTGCCTTTCTCTACCTTCTTCCCTCTTACTATGAAATTGTCTTTGACAATGTTTATGTTTTTGCAGTCAGTTGGAGCCCAAATTAAGAGAGAAATTATTTACTCTTAAATTACTTCTGGCTTATGCGAGCCAGAAACAGTATCTGCTGTATTCAGCATCATACAGGTATGGGTTATCCAGACTACAACACAGAGCTATAGGATATGATTGTAATACACCCTCCTTGACGAAAGTGAGGGGTAAGTGTAAGAAATGCAAGTCCCCTTGATAATTTTTTAATTATTAAAATCCCAACTGCAGTTCAACTTAGAACAGTAATTTTTTAGTTTCTATTACTCATGTCTCTTTTACCTTCAATAGATGAGGCTCCCTATCTGGGATATATTTTTCCCATTACATAAGTTTTTCTTTCTGTCTACACAATGTGGTTCATAGAACAACATCTTAGTAAGGATGTTTTATGAAATACGTAGGTTATCAGAAGAATCTGAATACTACATGGCCCCAGATGTTATCATCTATTAGGCAAATTAGCAATTTAGCTAAATAAGAAAAAATAAGGAAAAATAAATAAGAAAAAATATTTTCATATATTATTATTTTTCAAAACAAAATAAAACAAAACCAAAGGCTAGATCTATGAGTAAGGTAGGTACAGTTTCTATTTAGTTAAGAACCCCTGCAACATAGTCATACTTGAAGGAATTTTTTAAGGAATTTTTCCCCAGCTTCTTAGTTGCACACTTACTGCTATGCTTCCCTATGTAGGTGAAAATTTCTGTTTGTCAGGAATACATACACTGCACTTCATTTTCATGTTCTAGTACAAATTAGCCAGTCCTTAATACCTTTTACTGTCGTTTGTGATTTTTTTCTTTTCCAAAGTGAGTATTATCCAACATTTAGTTGATTTTTCTGATAGAAGTTACTGTCAAAAAACTGTTTTGTTTCAAAAGTTCAGTGAGAACATGTATTGCACTAACTGCGGTGAATGTTTATTACAGCTACTCAGCTACTTATTTGTTCAGATTGCTTTCATACAAGTACAGTTTTTGTAATTCTTGTGAATATCACAAAGAGAAACAAACACATGAGTTATGGATGCAAGGCAGAAATACTAAACTTTTAGAAAACAGAATATATATTCCTGTAATATAGAATATATTCTTGTAATATATTTGTTTATCGAGTTGCCTTTATTAATAACCATTTAGCCAAATTAACTTTGCTACCTCACATGGGGTTTTTTTGTTTGTTTTGTGGTTGGCTTTGCTTAATCTTGTAGTGGTCCTGTAGTTCTAGCAGCTTAATCATGCAAGATTTGGTGGATAGATGGATATGAATGAATTTCACAAATCATGATCAGATTCCATATACTATTTTGTTAGCAAACTATTATTTTTTCTCAATAAACATTAAACAACCAACTTAGTGACAAGTTATTGAGAGATATGATGACATATGCACTATCAATTCCAGAAACTTCTCTGACATTTTAATCATATATTACAACTATTTAGCATTAAATTAAACATGAAATACAACACACATATCCTTAATATACATACTCTGGTTCTGAGGCTCTGTTTTATAAACCAGCTTTCTCCTGAGATGTATCCATTTAGGTCATGAACAGATAGAGATTAATTGGGGATTATTCTGAGGTTAATTCATTCAGTAGAAACCCACAGATAGTCAGCTTTATGACTCTGGCATGCTTTATAGACAGAATAATATGTAGAAATGAAATATATATTTCCTTTCTAAGTGGTCTTATAAAAGGCTGAGAGCCAGAAGTTATCATGGCTCCATTTAAACAATTTTAAGTCACAAAATTAATTTTGTAAGCAAAATACACACAGAAAGCTGCAATGAGGGAAACTGATTTCACATCATTCAGAGATCTATAATTTGGATGGGAGAGATATATTAAAAAAAAAAAATCATAAAAATTTCCTTTCTTCCTATTGTATCAGAGTAGTTTTTTCTTGTTAGGTTGCCTCAGGCTGTTGATTCTGCCTGCTAATACATTGTTCGTTTATCCCATATTTCTCTTTAACAGGAGTTTTACACAGAATCACAGAACCATTTCGGTTGGAAAAGACCCTTGGGATCATTGTGTCCAACCATTAACCCTACTCTACAAGTTCACCCCTAGACCATATCCCC
>WUAM01000317.1:2938780-2953708 GCA_024336885.1 Actenoides hombroni
CTAAAAAATTTTTAAAAAATAATAATAAAATAAAATAAAAAAAAAATAGGTAAAGCCACTTCTTTGTATTTGAAGAAACGCACTCACAATTATCAACCTCATTACATGAAGACTATTCATACTTACTGATCTGTTCCCAGAGAGATCAACAGGAATAAATACACTGTTCATTTATTCAAAACCACTTTGCACAAGGAATGGACATTTATATCATGGTAAACACGGTGCAATACACTATCATTATGTCTGTGGTGCCATTGAGTTTTCTCAAAATTCATCCAGAAATGAACAAAATATAAACATTTAGACTCTTTAAAATAAGGAATACTTCTTCCTATGCTTCTAGCAGCATTACTTTCCTTATTATAGTGCTCAAAGGCGTATCTGTTCTCACTAGTATATCTTAATTTTTTGGTCTGTTACACTCCACGTAATGGTGCTGAATTCAACCCCCAGATAAAGAAGTGGATCTGCAACTGTTTTCCTTTGGCACAGCTTCATTAAAACAATGTAGTTGTACAGATTTGTGTCAGGTGTGATGCTGGCAAGCTGACTTTGTAACATTAGTTTCCCTGGTTTGAGGGAGGATGAGACATGAAAGATGCTATACAGAAAGAAAAAGAGAGACAAGTTTGCATATACTGATTACTGGCAGGATGCTTATTAGGATTGTCCACACCTTGTAGATACTTTCCCACACTGCTATATGTTTTGCTTTTAAGTGAACTGAGCCATATAGCTACAATTTCTGTGTGCATATATTCAGCTTCAGATGCTTGCTTAATTTGATTCTAAAACATCGGTTCTACATTATTTTTTCCTAATGCAGTCTGATTACTTCTGATTCTTAGGAAAAAAAAAAAAAATCTACTATTAACTTTTTGTTAGACTAAAGATACCATTATTGTGCAGATGTTACTATTACCAGAGACTGGTAATATAGGTGAGTACTAGAAGCATATACAGTGAGGGGTTGCTAAAGGTGGTGCTGTTGCTTGACAAGCCTGAAAGCAAAGGAGTAATTTACATCAGACTAGAAAGCCAATTTTCTGTGAACTCAAGTAAGTTTTAAGCAGGCTTTTTGAATTACTTCTTGATTACAAACATGGCAAAGAAGGTTTATGAAACACTGAGCAACACTATCAAATTTGCTTAAGCCCTTTCCTGTGACAATGCTATATCAACAGTATGATACTATGGATTATACATTTTTCTACAGGAGTTGTCCAGTCAAAGGTTAATTCAATTCCCAGAAAGGAGGAAGTCCTGGGTGCCAATTAATATGTAATATGTGAGACTGAATCCAAGGACTGAATCTGAGGTAGCTGCTACAGGAATTAAAACAAAGAGTTAGGCTGAAGATAATCCTCCCTTTCTCATATTCTCATATTCTCATATTCTCTAACTCTTATTCACAATTAAGAATTTCAATAGTTTGAAGTAGTTTGAGCCTTTCAGTTTGAAGCCTGGAAGTAAAAATACTGAAATCTTCAGTCATAAGGTAATTACAATTGAAATGTATGGACCATAATTATAGATCATCATTATTTCATACCAAAATTTACCAATATTTTTTTAAACACTGGTAAAAGAAAAGGCTTTATGGGATGCAAATTGAATGTAATATTCTGCATCAGACTGCTCAAAGTTTCTGCCATTTATTTGTGGTCACAAAACAAGATTCAGAGTCAGCTACTAAATATGTCTATTAAACCGAAAAATCACCTTTATGCATTTTGCACTACTCATTTAAGATACTAACAATGAATGACAACAGCTAAAGACATTCAAATTCTCCTTTCTTGCAGTGATAAAGGCTAAATGCTTCCCATTTTATTCCATCTCATGTAGGTGATCAACTTCTGAAGTAAAATTGTTTTATATCACTTCTTTTATCGGAATGAAGGAGTTTGGTAGTTTCATTTGTGAGGGACAGAGTAAGCCAATTTATAGATTATTTTCATTACTGTAAATCTAGGGAATGTTCTCACATTTTCAGGAACCACTACTAATAGTGACTATACCCTATTTTTTTTTTCCCTTCTCCATTGAAAATTGTGCATTTCAGCTTCTTCTGGACAATATAACATGTGAAACCTGTGGATAACTGCAGTGAACTAGTGCTATGAAGCCTCCCTTCCTACAGACTCAGGTCCTAAATCCATTCTCCAGTTCTATTACAATAATTCCATTGTACAATTAATTCCCGTTCCTTTCAGTCACAGTGGAAAACAGTGCACATCATCAGGTCAGCTCCACATTTCCCAGTTTCCTACCAGCACATGCCAAAGTCACTCAGAAGGACAAAGTAGGAAAGGATCTGGGACTGATGTGGAGTAGCTCAATTCTCATTAGCCAGCCAAGAAGTACACAGTGATCAATCATTCAGCAAGAGAATAGATAAATACTGTGGTAATGCAGGCATTAATTTGTGTCTTTGTCTTCTCCTCTGCCACTTGTAGGAATTTAAGCATCCTTGAGACCTCAATTGCTGTAGCAAATTTAACAGAACAGTTGGAGAGCAGATTCCAAGATTAACTATAAACAGAAAATTACTGTCATTGTAATTGATGAAGGGTTTTTCTTTACCTGTTTGAAACATGTGAGAAAAGCACAATATAAAATTATTCCAGTTACAAGTACTAGAACCCATTTGTGTTGGCCAACACCACTGTGAATGCTAGCATGAGTAACAGCATGACTAAGAGCCATTTGTATTGTATTCCCCTCCTCTCAAACAAGTTTTATCTTGAAGACTATGGCCTTATCAAATATGTATTCAATAAAATAACTCTGCAAATAACAAGCAAAATGTATCCTATCCTGAGCTGTTAAGTATCCTAAGATAAACAACAACGAAAGAACAGATTTCTTATCAAAAGGAGACAGAATGGACAGAAGGGACTAAGGGATAACAATATTATTAAAGGCTTACTGCAGCAGCACTTGTCCAAGCCACCCTTGCTAAAAAAAATTCCACTAGTAGCTTTATACAAAGATGAAGAAGGCCAGAATATATCCAGAATACATTGGCTGTATTTTTTTGTTTGTCTTCTAGTATACAATAATGAACTGAAATATCACTTGAGAGGAAAACAAAACCCACAAACTATAAGCAAGTATGCTGTTTCTGTAGGATATATAATAATTGAATACCCTCAACCTAATGCTTGAAGTTTGCATTCAAAGATTCACTTTTAAAACATTGTAAAAATGGCTTCACAATTTTATTAAAGGCTTATAAGCTTTACTGAATAGACTCTTCAGCATATTTTGTTACCAGTTTATGACTACAGACATTATTTAGGGAACATTAACCTCAATCTTTCATTTGAATCAAAGCTTATAATTTTAAACTTTTAAAGTTAAGTTATCTTGCACATAAAATTACAAACAAAAAGTAGATTTCAAACAAAATATAAAATAACTGCCTATCAATCTTACCTACCAGACCTTCCACATTCATACTATCTTAGCCTGCAGATCCAATTATCCTCCAACATTTGCTGCTCAATTATGCTGAGATTATTCACCAGCCCTCCAGTTATATTGTAATAAAAGGTCTGTAGGTGCATTTACACTCAGAGAAATAAGGTATAAATGCTAGCATTGCAGTAATCTCTTTTTGAGTTACATGCACAGCCATAAAAAGTGCAGTAATGAATCAGACTATTTCCAGCTACTTTATCCATTAATTTGCATGATATTTGGACTTGCTATTTTTTTAAAAAAAGTCTAGGTGCATCACATCTTCAAGATGACACAATTCTTGACGCAAAAGCCTTACAAATAGAAGGACTAATATCACACGGAAGATATTTCTTCCTGTGCCCCAACAGCCAAAGTGTGACTCCAACAAAGATATGTGATTACCCTCCGCAAAGGCAATCACAGCTCCCACTCACTACTTATTTTTAAGTCTGACATTTTAAGAAAGTAATCATACATACTGAAACTGTATTGACCTCTAAGATTATGCTCTGAACAAAATTTGGCAGACTTTCTGCTTCTCAGCAAAAAAATTAACAGCAGATTAACAATAAAATGATTTCTGATATTCCAGTCTTCATGGTATTTGCTCACTGCAGTAGCTATATATCATGACAAAACAAAACCCCCTACCACAGGACATTGGTATATGTTGCCAAAAACGTCAGAACCACAGTTTTCAGCCCAAAGTTGCAACTACTTGAACTGCAGGAGTCATTTCATTAGCTGGCAGCTGCAATAAGCTGTTCTTTCTCTATATGAAGAAGCTACTGGTGGGAGGTACAATTCACACAGGCATACTCTATAAATCTTACA
Source organism: Actenoides hombroni (assembly GCA_024336885.1). Lineage (NCBI taxonomy): Eukaryota > Metazoa > Chordata > Aves > Coraciiformes > Alcedinidae > Actenoides > Actenoides hombroni. Next base: position 2,943,086 of record WUAM01000317.1, read on the forward strand.
CCACTTAAAGGAAAATATACTTAAGAAAACATTTAAAAAGTATTGTGCAATGTCTTTCCTATTTATTATCCTTACTTTTTTCATGCATTCCTGCCTTAGTATTTTGTAAATCAAAGGGTTACAATAGACTTTAAAGCCATGGGCAAAATTCAGGAAAATTCAACTTTTTTTTTTTTCCCATTTGTACTATTTCTGCTGATCTAGAGAATCTAAATCTTTGGTATTCCTTAATGATCTGTTTCTAGTGAACATATATGCTATTGAGCTAGAGAAAACAAAATTAGGGTCTTTAGTTACAGGTGAAACCATAATAGTGTTTATTTACTGTGTTACTGCTATCTAAAGCAATATAAAATTGTAACTTGACATGTAACTAGATGAAAAATGCGCTAACACATTTCAAAACCATATGATATTAGTAAAATACAGTGTATCATCAAACTGCATTAACACACATGGATATTTCTGAGCCTTTAATGTTGTGATGACCTTTAGTCTCCTGTCTAAGGGAAACTATGAACTGATACTAGTAATGAGGTGATGGGAGTAGACTTCAGTGTCACAAATAAGCATTTGCCAACCATTACTGAGCCATGTAAATATTAGGCCTTCAGATTTACCTTTTCTTGTTGTTTATGTATTATTCAAATATTTTTCATGGAAACCATTGAAAATTGCTGGTGGTTAATAATGCAACCATACACTCATATTTGGTTTTTAATTTAAATATGTATTACATTCTATGTGTGAAGAGACAGGCATATAATCTCCATTTTTATAGCAAATCTCTTATTCCTCATCAGTAGCCTATTGCTATGCAAACAAAAATGTTGTGTTTGAACAAAAATGACATTAATAGAAAGATGGATTATGCAATGTTTGATATTGCATTTCCTGGGCTATTTTTTAATTATTTTTTTTAATTACACAATCATTTTCTCCTTAAGAGGCCTTTACTAGCTTCATTTCAATAGCTCAAAGCTTTTAGCTTCACTTTAATAGCACAAAGTTTTTATTTTCTTGTCTTTTTTATTTTTAATCTGGAACAGAACACACTGAAAAGAATTGGTATGGGCATTTCACTTCTGAATTACAGTCATTTTACTTTAAAGGATTAGTACAAACCAGTTTAAAAACTACTACTGTTTCAAGCAGAGGCTGGGAGAAGAATGCCACATCTCTGCTAGAGACACATAATTAGCTGTCACACACCCAGAATATTCCCTAGCACCAAGGACTCTCAAAAGCAATGCAGGGCAAAACAGATACCTTAGTCCTGCACTCCAACAATGGCTGTAGCCAGCAGGTGGTCTGGATGAAATAGCTTTTAAATGGTTTTAGCTGTGTATAGAAGCAGTGGTTATTCATTAAGTTTTCTGAGCCATTTTAAGAAGTTATGGGAAAGAAGAAACATTAATTGATAAGCTTAGATATTTCTATTATTTTTCTCAAGAATTACTCATGAGAAGAGTATCTGTTCCACTAGAGGGAGGAGAAGGCTCAGGAACTGAGTTTCCAACTAGTGTTCCAGTGCCATCTACAATAACAGCCTTATTCCTCTGTGAAGGTTGGTCTGTTGTCACCAAGAGCTGAAAGGTCAAAACTGGAAGACGAAGGTCCATTCATGCAGAGAAGTTAACAACTTCTCTGCATTTTTATTATAACAACATTTTTATTATTATTAATTTTTATTATAATAACAATAACAACAACAACAAAACTTTAAAAAGAAAAAGGAAGAATCTCAAATGAGGTGCATTTGATTTTTTTATTTGTTTTCTGGTTTTCCTGAAAACGGGATGTGTTTGTAGCTATAAAGCATGTCTATCATATTATATTTAGATTTCTAAATCATGTTTTCCTTTGGCATTGGGATAAAACTACCTGAAACAGAGCAGCAATTTGTAGCTTATTTCCTCTCCTGTAAAGGACTTCAGATAGTTGTTATTTTTCATGTGTTCTGTCTTATTGCTTCTTATTGCTAAGATTTGGTAACAAGACACTATCTTCACCTGAAAACAAGTATATTTAAGAACTTGCAGATAATGAATACCTTGCAAAATATGAAGATATTAATACTTCTAATTCCAGGATATCTGAAATAGAATAGATCTAGAGATTGCAAAGGTTATTTTTTTTCCCTACAAAACCTCAAGAACTACAAAGCTCCTATATGTTTCTATATGTGCACCTGCATATAACTATATGGCAACTCACTGTAATGAAAAGATTACGGTCATTCACTACCTAAACTACTTTTAGTGACTTTGGTTGGGACAAGTCCCATGTCTAGTTAAGTATGCTCATTAGAACAGCTGTATCTTATGCAGACAAGCAAGGCTACAAGGAGATGTGGCTTTAGTCCAACATATCCATTTCACCTGCCAGAGAATAGCTGTACCAGAAAAGCAGGAGGTTTATGGAAGAACTGGAATCTGGTATGTGTTCCTTTCCTGCTCACCCTCTGAAACAGTAGGTAGACTGGCATACAGTCTTCCCCTTTAGGGTACTCTGTGAAGGCATCCATACAAGTGACTTCTCTACTATGCTGAGCACAGTAGCATGTTACTGCCTTCTAGCTGGGTTTGACTATCAGCTATCATATTTTAATTTATCTACCTCTATTCCTCCAGTTGCAGGAAATAAGGGAAGAAGCAGGAAGATAGCAATCATGAAATGACAGAGTTTTCAATTCTAAGGGAAGTAAGGAGGGGGTCAGTAGAACTGCCACCTTGGAGTTCCAGAGGGCAGATTTTGGCCTGTTGAGGAGCCTGGTTGACAGAGTCCCTTGGGAGAAAGTCCTGAAGGGCAGGAGAATCCAGGAAGGCTGGACATTCCTCAACAGGGAAATCTTTAAAGCACAGGAGCAGGCCATCCTGGTGTGCCATAAGATGAAGCAGCAGGGAAGAAGCTGGCCTGGCTAAACAGAGAGCTTTGGCTGGAACTCAAGAAGAAAAGGAGAGTCTATGGCCTATGGAAGAAGGGGCAGGCAACTCAGGAAAACTAAAAGATTCCATGAGGCTATGGAGGGAGAAAATTAGAAAGGCCAAAGCCCAGCTAAAACTTAATATGGCTACTTACATAAAAGACAATAAGATATGTTTCCATGAATACATTAACAGCAAGATGAGGATTAAGCAGAATCACCATCCTCTATTGGATGTGGGGGGGAATACAGTGATCAAGGATGATGACAAGGCTGAGGTACTGACTTCCACCTTTGTCTCAGTCTTTAGTAGCGAGGCCAGTTGTTCTGTGAGTGCCCAGCCCCCTGAGCCAGAACACAGGCACAAATAGCAAAATGAAGCCCCCATAATCCAAGAGGAAATGGCCTGTGACCTACTATACCACTTAGACTCACACAGCTCTATGAAGCCAGATGGGATCCACCTAAGGGTATTGAGGGAGCTGGCAGAAGTGCTCACCAAGTGATTTTCCATCATTTACCAGCAGTCTTGGCTAACTTGACTGGAAGTTAGCAAATGTGACACACATGTACAAGAAGGGTCAGAAGGAAGATCCAGGGAACTGGAGGAAATGGCCTCAAGGAAATGGCCTCAAGTTGCACCAGGGAGGATTAGATTAGATATCAGAAAAAATTATGGCCATCTGCCTCAGCGTACAGGGACTGAGTTGGGCACTGTTGGGCAGCTCTTGAGGGTGGGGCTGCCTGACTTACATCTACCTTCACCTTTACTAGACTGTGACATGCAGCCCAGAAACCTCTGTTCTGGTGACCGAGTTGAATGGCACCTACAGAAGCTTGAAACAGACATGCATCTGATGCCATCCCTCTGTGTGACTGGAAAAGATCTTTGAGAAGATATCCTGGTTGTTGATCCTATGGAAACTGGAGGACTGTTGGCGCTGCTTTGCCAAACCCATTAACCTCTGCCCCAGTGACATCAAGTGGGAAGCTGGTGGAGGCTTCACAGAGTTGGAACTTCTGGCAGTAATGATTATAATATCATAAGCATCATGTGCTGATGACTGACATCCAATCATCACACCAGCTACCATCCAACTAACAAAGTCAAACAAGTGGATGAACCACCTTAACCCAGAAAGAAATGTGTGAATGTTCTGTAAATAGCCCCAGCAGGAAACGTGCTGCGTGATTATATGTTGCCTAGTGTTATCTAAATATTTAAGCTTTCATGATTTTCATTACTGTATCTCAGCCAAGAATCAATGAAAATCTGAGTAACTGAGGTCAGATGAAATTTTCCAGCCTTCTCAGAGATGTGTGAGGGTTTGAACCATTCTCCCAAGCAATATGTTATATCATAGTCAGAATAAAACAGAAAGAATTTTACATCATCTTAGCAGAACACGGCAGTACTGCCTTATACCAAACTGCAGTGTTTAGTGGTTGTCTTTATTACAGGTTATTCCTGACTTAAGGATAAGGAGACATGTAGTCTGAGATTAGAAATGAACGGTAGAGTCATGTAAAGGTGAGTGAGAAGAAGTCTGGATGACTCCTCTATTCCTCAAGTATACCAAATCCCCTTCTGAATGTCTTGATCTGTGATGATAAGCAGATAAGCAGGAAAGATGTAGGATTCACACTTGGTTCCTATTGTCAGAAAAAAACATTCTGAATAATAACATCCACCTATGGCTGCGCTGTCTCTGCATCAATGCAAGGTTAAGGCCACTGCTTCTTTTCATCTTTTCTGATTAGCACAGAACTTGTGGTCTCATTAGCCAGAGTCAGGTCATGCCAGGCATATAGGGTACTTTAGCAAGAGTGGACTGTGAATTGCGTAGCCTCCCAAAAAGCAAAATGTATTTTGCTTTACTGTATTCTGCATACCTTGACATAGATCAGTTTCACATGGCTTCATCTTTTAAAGTGCTGCTATTTTTGCCACTGGCATAAAGTGAAATAATTTAATTACTATGAAATCAATGGGAATATGTAGAAAAGAATTATTGTATTTGCACTTAAAGCTATGTATTGAGTGAAACAAATACATACCCATTATGACTTGTCCTAAAATAACCAAGGAGAAGCTTTCCATCAGGGAAAAATCAGGGAGCTGCTTTGAGTCTCCAGGTAAATTAGGCACTTTTCCCATAAAAATATGTGTCTGTGACCTCAGGTAATAAACATGAGATTTACTGTAATGACAGTAAAAATCTAGTCTAGCAGATTTAGGATAATCATTCCTGAAAAAGGGGGTGCAGTATTAGAATTAATTGTATTTAAAATATTTTTTTTAGAGAAATACAGTTGTGAGCTATGTTGACAATGTGAAGGGACAGTTATGTAGTTGCACACATGACAGTAAAGAATGACATTGAGAAAGGAGTTATGGCCCCTAGAGAAAATCATTCAGACCACTTACTTCAAACTTCTACCTAAGATTTTGGGAGAATTATTACTTATTGGAAAAGTTTCAGAGTCAGGATGGTTGCTCATATTACAGACATAATGTGAGAAATTAAAAAAAAAAAAAAAAAAGAAATCACACACTAGCAATTTACATTCAAACAAGCAAAAATATTTTAATTACATAAGGTACCAATAGAATCACAACACCCCCCACCAATCAAGTAAGACTGATTATAGATTATGTTTAAGTATGGCACAGAATGAAAATGCCCATCCTTCACCTAGCCATTTATGTTTAGTAAATTTTAGTATTAGTTACCAGAAATTTTAAGATTAAAAATCTTCACTATCTCAAAACATGAGCTAAACTTTGTACCTTATACACACATTTCAAGATTGAGAGTTTTGTCTTTCTCAAGTTAAAATCTTATAGACAGAGCTCTATTAATTTGGTTATATTTTTTAAACTTTTTCACCTGAGATAAAGCTTCAAAGCAGAGGAAAAACACTTATTCTACACATTCTTCAGGAGCTAGGAAAGTAAAATCCTGATTTGGGTAGTATGTCAAAGACAACTCAAATGAAGTAATACTCTTCATTCCATTATGACAAACCCTGGCTGTAAAATTTTGGAAAATGTGCTTTTTTCTGAATGTTTCTGATTTGCTTGCCAGCTAGTCATTACCATTATTTAAATAACTATTTTTCATATGTTGATTCTCTTCTTACTATGACTGTTTTCTGTAATGAGATTCACTAATGCACAGAGACAATATGCTGTGGGTTACTCCAAAATATATTTCAGTGAACAAAGATAAAATTAACTTGCAGTGTCAAATCTCTATGCAGGATGAAGCATATTTGAACCCTGTAATTCCTTCTGGTATACTTTCCATTCTCTCATTCCCCTCCTATTTAACTCAGAGGAAATGTTCCTATCTTTTCATAACAGAGTGTAGATAGTTCAAAAGTGTGTCTTGCTTTCATCCATATACAGCACACTCAATCTAAAAGAAATTATTGGAAACAGTTTTTTCATTTTGATGCTGTAGGCAGTCAAACTTGATTACAGTGCCACAATGTAAGAAATAATGATCCATTTTACTTTCTTTAGACCTTATGCATGCAATGTTTTTAATAACAGCTTCTTTTTTTCTTAATTTTAAAAACATTCAAAAGTGGTCTTAGCCAAAAACACTTAGCTGCATCAGAGGTTTATCTGGGGACTAAAGTTGGCTTTATTTTATTCAAATATTTCAGTTAAAATTGTCTGCAGTCATGTCTGCCTGCAGACAATGTGTTTAACTTTCCTGTTTAATTTTTGACACAGGATTTTTTTCAGTTGTCAGCTATGAAAATTCAAACATGGGTTCAAAGAGTCAAGTCATATCCTTAAATGCATTTATCACTAATAAAATTCTTGACACAACCGGGGTGGATTTGAGGCATAAACTTGCAGAATAGTTTATTGGAGTCACAACTACCCTGGTGATAAATGGGAGTGAAAGGAAAGCATTTGACTTTCAGATATTAACTTGGGTGTGGCAGGACTTGCAGTTAGAAAAAAAATTAGTGTATTTGGAAAGTTTTACAAGGAATCAGAAAGAGTTTACAACTCTTTTATCCAGCTGTTCTTTGTAAAAATCCTACTCTAAAGTCTTTGTGTTCATGGAACAAGGACAAGTTACAAACACTACTGCCATTTGTTTAGATTTCCATATTTGCGAAGGGCAGCACCATATGCAGTGGATCTCTTTCTGTAGTTAGATGATCTGCCCTTAGATCTATTTTGTTTTGCAGGATCACTTTACCTTCATGATCAGCTATTTCATTCTTTCTATCAGTAAATTATTTTGAGTGTGAAAGGCTCAGTGAAGTTCCTTAAGTCTTGTTTTTTTTCTAAAATGTAATGCAAGACACTCAGAGGTGTGATTAGTGCACATAAGCTCACAGCCTACATCTTGCATTAACAAAGTTTTTTCCATTACCATTCTACAGTTCCCTTTTAGAAAGAAAAGAGCTAGAAGAACAACAGAGTATTTGTCTATTGTGTCTGAGGTCAAATAGGCACATAAAATACTAGAAGCATCAAAGTATGATATATTAGATCACATATTCAAATACCGTTCTTTCTGAATATATTTTCTCCATGACAGTAAAATTGTTCATGTGAAAAGTTGCCATTGTTGGCAACTGAACCCTGGTTTACCAGATAACTCAAATTATTCCTTATGCTGTTTTTAAGAGTGTCACAGACTTATTTTTATAGGGACTAACAAAGATACACATTTAAGTCCACTCTTTGTGTCCCGCCTGCAACTGTTTCTTCTCTCATACAGGGGCTCTGAGATGGAAGTCCAGAGCATACAGAAGAATTTATACAGAGTCATTTCCCCACAATTGAAGAAAGTGATATAGAAGGCGGCACATCCTAATTGCTATTTCAGGTGTTTTTCTCTTCAGCCAGAAAATCTTTCTGGAGAGATGGGGATGATGCAGAACTTTATTCAATTAGGGAACTTAGATTAACCCCACAGCAATACAGAAACAAAATGAAAGGTCTTTTGAACTTGGTTTCACTCCTTGATTGGAAGGAAACCCAGTGCTCTTAGTAAGATGAAGATCCAGGTAAAATGAACTACAATACAAACCACTGCAGCTTCAAAAGATTGAGAAGAAAAAGAAGGAATGAGGTATCATGGAGGAATTGCTTCATGTAGAAGTAAGGGACCTCAATTCCAGGTACAGTCTTGCCAGAAATTCAGGTCTCATGGCTCTTGCCTTTCCAGTAGAGATGTCTCCTCAGCCCTAACTTAAAACTATCCTGTTATGCTTCAAGGAAGGTTCGAGGAAAATGGGTTAGTGGCATTGTTCATCTCTATTGTGCCAGGCTGCAAAGAGAAAGGGATGACACTCAAGGCCAAAATAGCATGTAAGAAAAGTCTGTAGCTCAGGAACTCAAGCACTTGGCTTGAAGATAAGACTTTCTGGGCTCTCGATGCTACTCCTCAGACCAATTTGAACATTATAACCACATAGTATTTGTCTAAAGCCAGATGTATTATAGAGAAGACAGACCAAAATTAGAACTATCTCCCCTAGGTTGGGGACAACCAGTAGGTTAACAAGTCACACTGCTGTTTCCTGCCAACTTAATTTCTCTCTCCTGACACATTCATTTTATTCATGTAAGGATCAACTTACAAGGATCTAAAGAGAAAGATAGGAATTGAATAGGAAAAGAGAACAAATACCCGCAATGTGTTCACTACTGACAGAGAAGAAAGCTAAAGAACACCTGGTGAAATAAATTTACCATATGAAAACATAAGAAATCCTCATGACTTGGCAGACCTGGAACACAGACCTGGAAATGGCTAAAGAAAGACAGATGATATGGGACTGGAAACAAACAAACAAACAAAAATGCCTTTATGGAAGCTGTTCAGAGATGGCCAGGGAAGGCAGGACGATGGTACACACTTGGATCTCAAGACGGACAGATTAATGAGTGGAGGAGTTTGGAGGACAGAGAGAGTTAATTGAGGCAAAGGATTGATGTGTTTAGCAGACTATGAATTTATGGCAGTAAGAGAGAACTGATGGATCTAATGATTAGAAGATGGATAGGGACTGAAAGATTTATGGACTGAGCAGTTTAAATAGAATATTACAGGTGAAACACACAATATCTGTTAAGTCTCTTGGAGATTGGAAGAAATATTTCATTATGTCCCCCTGTGTGCTGGGTAAGGATTACTTGAGTCTTCTGAAACCTTATGGTGCTGCTGCATGTTTAACTTACATGCTCAAGGTATATATATTTGCCTTACAATTCTTTCAAGGGTAATATGGTTATTAATTTTCTCTGTCTTTCTATGTCTTTTTTGGGTTTATTTTAAAGGCTATCATTTTATAAATGCAGAGGAGGACACCTAATGTGTGATATATCACTTTGATGAGCTTAGATATTTGAAATTGCCTAAGCTTTTCTTGAAGATTTTTTTTCCCTATAATAAAGACAAATATGTGTGCAATTCCATTCAAACTGCTTGATTTACAGTATTATGGAACACAGAAAGAGACTGAAAACCCATTAGCCCACAAGCTCCTCCTGAACCTAGAACCAAGCACTGAACCTAGAACCAAGCACTGAACCTGTAATTCCATAGGGCTTGACTAATAAATGTAAAAGTGTTCACAAACAGTGCTACCAGGAAACCTTAGTCTTGATCTGCAATTATTCTATTTTCCTCAGCAGAAGAGATCAAGATATTTAAAGTTCCCGCTCTTGTATGTTAACAAAGATGTAGCTAGGAAAATCACAATGACATACAGAAAAGTTATTAGCACAAGGACATATATTATGCTTATAAAAAATATGATAATATTCATTTTAAGCCAAAGAAAAGGCTATCTGGAGAAGATATACACATAAAAAAAAATTAAGTTCCAATTTATTTAATTATTTATCTCTTTCTTTCACAAACACAGGTTTGGAGCCACACTGGGGGGGATTAAGACATTACACATGTAACGTCTGTCACCTACTACCTGAGAGCCCAGGTCCAGCTCTGAGCAAAAGAACATGAGATTGTTAGATGTTTCTGAGGACACAGAACACACTTAAAAGGATAAGTGCAAAATCTAGTCAAACAAAAATCACAGTTTCCCAAACATTTTCATGTTTTGACCTAAGGATTCCTTTGCCTGCAGCTGATTCCACCACAGAAGGATCTGAGGGCTTTCCATGGAATTACTCTCATATAAAAAGCCAAAAAAATATAAATCCCTTCCTTCCACCCACCTTCTTTTTTTTTTTTTTTTTTTTACTTCCCTTTTTACATATTTACCTGCTGACCTATACAAGTTTGATAAATTATTGCTAACCAATATGCCACAACAAACAAGTCAGGGAAACCCAGATAGAAGAAGAAAGACTTCTCTACTCTCAGTTCTATTTAATACTTTACACATGAGGAAAGCATATTGCACTTGCTTATCTGTATGCATTGACATTTCCTGTGTTTTCCTCCAAAAAAATCCATGTCTCCTGCAGTTAACACACTTGCCTTTATTGCCTAGGCTGAAGTTCAGATGTGCACATAGGCCTTGAAAAGTTACTTGAAGGAAATACTTTGTATTTGTTATGTCCATGTGGATTACCTTGCTTATTGTGGCCCAAACCCAGTTACAGCAAAAAGACAGTATGAGAAGTCCACAAAGTGATAAAAAAAAAAAAAAAAAAAAAAAAAAAAAAAAAAAAAAAAAAAAAAAAAAAA
>WUAM01000317.1:2953808-2984149 GCA_024336885.1 Actenoides hombroni
AAAAAAAAAAAAAAAAAAAAAAAAAAAAAAAAAAAAAAAAAAAAAAAAAAAAAAAAAAAAAAAAAAAAAAAAAAAGATAAACCACAGGGATAGATGAAATAAGACCAACAAATGAAAGCAACAGAACTCAAATATCCTCTCCTCTTCTAAGAATTTAGTTATCTTTAAAAATATTGAGAGACTATCTAATAAACCTTTGGTTACACCTTGAAGACACTTGCAGATACCTCATTGCAAAATTGGTGGATTCTTCCTCATTTCTCCAATATTCAACTCATTAATACTCAATATTGAGGATTCAATATTACCAGGGAGAGCAAATGGTAAGGATTGAAACTTCCCCTCACTGACTAAAAAGTCAATCAACAACCACCATGCTGTTTCACATTGCCACAATGACATCCTTTGTTTTCATGAGGATTGTTATGGAAATCAGTGCAGCTTCTGGGCAAGTGTCATTCATGGTACCAAAAATGCTTGCAGGAATCAGTTATTGTAGTGGCTTAGGACACAACTGCTATACAATTTGCAGAAGTTTGGCGGTGTTTGATGAAAGAATGAAAAGCAATTAACTACTCTGAGAAGCACTAGAATAATTTTATTAGATTCTGCCTTCCTTCCTTGTCTCTAATCACCAAAAGCTAGGTCTCTTTCCACACTCTTAAAGACTGTTTATGCCAGTGTAATGCCCCTGGAATTTACAGCCGTGTAAGTAGAAAACATGCATGCAGACAAATATAAAATGAATGAAGAAAAGAAGCATTTAGGAAAAAGGAAATAAATCAAGACATGACGTTTTGGAGATTAGCCTTATTAGTCCATGATATAACAGGACATTCTTAACCTGTTCGGTCTGCAAACCACATCCAACAAAGGCTTCTTTTTTTTTTCATTGTAAAGCATCAACTTTAACAAGAGCCTTCTCAAATGCCAGTTTTTGCCTAGCAGCCTACCAGTTGAACATCAACATGTATCCACAGCCCAATGGTCTGGGATTAGAGAATTGTCCCTTCTATCCACACATCTGCAAAACACAGGTATGTCATAAAACATATTTCCCCCCCCCCAAAGAAAAAACAAAACACAAAATGCCTCTAAAGTTCTTCTATGTACTCAGAATAACCAACAACTTTAAAAATTTCTTTTTTGTAAGTAAAACATGAAATATAAGCAAATGAAATTAAAATGAAAAACATCTTAACCCCACTTAAATCCATTTTTGATTAATCAATCATTAATTAACCTTAACACATCCCAGTGAACATGGAGGAAAAAAATAACCTACAACACTTAAAAAAATATGGGTACTGATCGTGTTAAAGGTAAACTTAATTGCATCCTAATTTTCGCATATAAAAGTGTTTTGCATTTCTCGGTTTGCTTCTTCCCCCCCCGGCCCCCCCCTCCCCGCCCCGTTTTTATCCAGTAGCTTCACACTTAGGTGCGGCAACATTTCTGCTGCCGACCCTGCACAGAAAGAGCCGTTTGTGGGTGGTTAACCCTCCTGCGTGTCCAAAAACGCCCGGGGCACTCGCGAGGAGGAGGCCGAGGGAAGCCTCCCGCCCGCCGAGCAGCCGCGCCGCCCTCAGCACCTCCCGCCACCCCGGGGCGGGGAAAGGCCAGTTCCCCTCCGTCGCCGCCGGCGGGCGCAGCCGCGGCTGTGCCCAGCACAGGGGCGCAGAGGTGCGCGGGATCGGTTCTCCGCGCCGGTCGCTCCGGGACACGGCAACGCGCCGTGCGCGCAACGCCGAGCATCCTCCGCGGGGAGGCTGCCCCGCGGGGCGGGGGCAGTGCGGGGCTGCGGCACTGCAGCAGCTGCTGCTGCTGCAGCGGGGCTGGAGACCTCCCTCCTCCTCCGCCCCTGCCGTGCCGGGGACCCTCCATTGTGCGGGGAGGCGGCCTCACACCCGAGGATCGCGGCCCCCTCCCGCCTCCTCCAGAGCGCCGCAGCGCCCCTGCGTAGAGGCCCCCCTCCCCATCTCCAAGTGATGGCGGGTGCACTATCACAGCCCCCAGCCCGTGCTGCCGCTTTCCATTTCTAAAGATATCTATGCACCTTTACATACACACATATACGGATATTCTCCAACCTCTCCCGTGGAATTTCGGTCTCTCCCGTCCGCCCCGCGGAGGATCGGGCGCGGGCAGGGGGAGAGGAGGGCGCTTTCCCCGGCAGAGCTGCTCCCCGGCGGCGGCATCCCCACGAGAAGGAAAAAGGTTATCGCAAACGCCGCGAAAACAAAGCCGGCGCTTCTCGCCCCAGTCGCCCGGCCGCGGCCGGGGCAGGCTGGCTGGGGGGAGCGCCCCGCCAGAAGTTGCTGCGGCGTTCCTCCTTTCCGCGGCCTCGGACCGATCTGAAAGGCACCCCGAGATCGGCCCGGGTCCGGCGGGCACAGCAAGGGATGCAGGCTACGCGGCGGTAAAACTTCTTTGTTAATAACGACCGAGCCGAAGGGTAGCAATAAAGCGGGAGACGCCGTCCCGCAGCTACCCCTGCGACTTTACAGACAATAAGCACGCCCCCGGTACCGGCAAAAAAACTTGTTGGACCGCTCCTTCCGCTAACCCTGCACAGTAGCTACTTTCGCATCCCCCTCTCCCGCTGTGACTTCTCCAGGAAACTGTTGCCTCGCCCGGAGCCGGTGCCCGAGCGCAGCAGACCGGGGATCGGCCACCCCCTCCCTGCGGCTGCCGGCCACCGGTCGCTACTTTGGTAGCTGGGAGACTTACCCTCCGTGATCGGCAAGCTCTCAGAAAACTCGCAGTTCCATCATCCAGACAGTCCTTTGCAACTTTCTTTGAATAGAGCGAGAATATATCTCTATATATTTAGCTGTAGAGGAGGAGCGCGCTCAAGACGCCAAGCTGTTCAGGAGACTTTTGAGTAAAAGGGGGATGAAACCGGATTTCTTCCTAGTAGCAGGACCTTGGAAAACCAAATCCTTCTTCAGAAGATAATTCTTTCAGACCCGTTATCTGTATTACTATTAATGCGCAGAGCAGGAGGCATTGCATACAAATAGATCCAAGTAGCAGCGTCTATTGGTGGCCGCGGAGGACCCCTGGGTCCTACTGCTCCGGCGCCGGGAAACTACAAAGCCGAGCAGCAGCGAGCGGCTCCGGAGAGGGCACGGTCTAGGGGAATGGGAGGGATAGGGGGTGGGCGGCTGCAGGGGCCGAGTGCCGCTTAATTGATTCGTTGCCTCGGGTATTGTAATACATGTTGCACTGTTTAAGCGGGAGAAATACACATTATAAACGGATGTCATGCAATCTCCCCTTTCATAGCTGCTCTTGCAGGGCTATTGTGCAGTCTGGTGTGAGAAATGTGTCTGATTTTTTTAAAACAGGGCAACAGGGCTTTGTCTACAGCTTTTTTTTTTTTTTTCCTTTTTTTTTCTTTTTTTTTTTTTTTCCCTGAACTGTCAAAATTATCCTTTACGCTCCCCAACAATTATGTAGCTACTTCAGTAATCAGTTATTCATTTAATTACACTTACCTATGCCTTTTCTTTCTCAAGTTGTGTCTTTCCAAGGGCACATCCAGTCCTCTGTGCAAAATGGGTAAACAAAGATTCTTAAAAATTAAGCAACTTATTCCTAATTAAAAGAGGAAAAAGTTTTCTCCATTACAGAATACAAAGGCATCTGGTTTGCAATATTTATATTATTGGATGTAAGAAATCATTGGACTGGAAGAAAACATCCCATTTGAAAATTCAGGCAGTGAAAAGAACAAAAAACAGATGCAGCATTTATGTATTGACTGCTAAATGGAGAGTAAATGTGACGACGACATAGGTCAACATAACAGAACTGAAAACAACATAAGCACTCAGATAGACATGTGAGAGCATCCACATAGCTAGACTTACTTTACTGTCTTGTAGATATTATGTATGCCGTACTAAGCATACGTTTAGATAATAAACATTAATAGGCTTAAACCTGGAAGTATTTAATGAAGTCTTATAAATAGTGTATGAAGATTATCTAGAAGTAAAGCCTACAATATATTGCAAAGCATGATGCAGTTAAAGGTCTACACATGCACACTTGTCCAACATAGAAGAACGGAAACCAGTGACAAGGGGACATTGTTCAAAAGGTCCTGTGTGTAGGGTATTGTTAATATGGCAAGGTCCTTACACTCTACTTGGGATCTACCAACATAAATACAGACAGTATTACAATGTCATTTTTACAAATATTTTTGAAAAGCCATACCTACAACACAAGGTTACTTGCCACTACACCATTATTCCACCAGGTATATAGGTAGAAGAAGACAAAATAAGTTTAAAACAAAACATGGATGAAATATACAGTGTTTAAACAACTCTTGCACTCTTATAATCAATACTAGTACCTGAATCATTCTTTGAATGGAGGGAATCAGAATTTTTGTGCATCAGTAGTCTCTGATGGGAGAAAACTACTGTAAGAGTTCAAAATAAGGTCTTCAGTGCTTCATGTCAGACCTACCTTACAGCTTGCATTTTTTAGACCTTGCATCTTGTTGGAAGAAGATTCTGCCTCTTTGTTCTTTGAATTCCATTGCTACTTTGGTTTGAATATTTTATCCTTTAGATAAGTATCCCAAAACATTAGCATTTGTGTTATCAGAGGAGGTATACTAGAACAATTAATAAAATTATTCTATGAATACACTCTTCAGATATCACTGCAGTTACACATTGTGTTTTATTTCTTTTTAAATGGAAGAAATTTAAGTTTCAGTTATGTTACCTTGAAAACAGGTGACTAGTAAATACAAGCTGTAAAGGAACTTACTGTAGATTTTTGGTGTTTATACCAAATTTTTTTTTCAGTTTTGGTTTCATTTCTTTTTAGGTCCACCTAGGAGAAATTCTGCTTACTTGAAAGTTCAGGATACACCTCTCACTTATAGCTTGTTACCTTCATGGGCCTTACACTTGCCATCATAACCTTACAGAGATTGCTGATTAAAATAAATTTAAAAGGAAACAGTCTCAGGCCTGTTGTATTTAGCAAAATAATGTAAAACTATTGGCATAATCTTCAAATTTAACAAAAGTAGTAGATTAGTATAAGTGCAAAATAAGGATGCAATAACCAACACCATCACAATTAAGAAATTACCTTGTGAAGGAGAGAAATAGCCATGCACACTATAGAGCCTAAAGAGATTAATGAATTATGGCTGTGAAACAGTTTTAATAGATAAATTGGGTGGGTGGTTAAACATCTGAATGAAGATGATTACTTGGTAGTGAAACAAAACAAAGAGGAATAAATCACAACGCTGCTCTATTACCACAATTAAAATGCAATTGCTTGATCAATTATCACTAGCTAATAGCTTGATGGAGTACAAGCAAATAAATAAAACATTACACTAACCAAAGTTCTTTGAAGTATAATAATAATATCTGTATACATATATGTTCATGATTTGTATGAATTTATGTCTAATACATATACAGTGTGTTGCACAACATAAGCAAGGCTGTATATAACGTGTTTAGCTGTTTATTTGTAGTATACAAGTAAAATCAATTATACATAATCACAATAATGCATGCAGTGGGTAAATAGCTAACACATGTTTAGATTACTGATGTAATACCTTTAAGAATCTCCCTGTTTTACATACTTACCAGCCAAAGGTGTTCTGGAATAGTTTCCCCTTGGAATAGTTTCTAAGGTCAGTATATGTGATGACACGTGTCAGTTTCCAACTTGCCCTTGGAAAACGATGGCAATTTACTGGAGTTCATGTGGACATGGGGCATGTTGGGGTGGTAGTAAAGCAAACTGTGAATGTTGTATATCAGCATTACATTTTTTTATCTAGTAATCAGCAAAGCATGTATTCCTATATAGGAAGGTATGTGGTAACATATATGCTTCTGTGAAAGAATATCTACTGCATAAAGGCAAATAATTTACTTATCTATAGTATGAGCACCCTATGATAACCTAATCCAAAGCCAATGGCAGTGAACAGATTTGTTCCCTTGATCGAAAGTCCTGGTCAAATAAAATAGCTATTTTGTCTGGAAATATTCATTGAAGAGTATTTTGAAACCTCACCAGATCTTGTGTGCTGTTATTCCCCCAGAAGTAGGCAGCACCTACGTTAAATCTCTTTACTTAGGTACTTGCAGTTAATATTCATGCTTGCTTATCTGTGTTTGGCAGTCTATTTGAAGGAAAATGTGAGAGACTACTGCCATTTTGTCACTTCTGAATGAAACAATTTTAAAAATGGGGACATCTCTCTTTCTGCCTTTCCCATTTCTAGAAACAAGCAATGTCTTCTGACTATAAGAAGGAACATAGAGATGAAGGCAGAAATTCAGTGTAGGGAAGTTTTGCAGAGAAAACAGTAGGATGATGTCTGAAGAACATATGAGTATGAAAGTGTTTTTTAAAGTTTTGCTAGAATAATTGTCTGGACCTTTCTCATGTACACTGTACTACCCAACATCCAGTACATCTAGTGATGATCTAGCTGCCAGAAAATGTAGGAAGGTAATAAAGGGAATGGTGAAAGGAAAATTAAGAAATACTAAAATGAGACTTCAAAAAGGACTTGAAGAGAAGCAGTACAAAATATGTACAAAAAATTGTACTACACTGAAGAGAAACACTGGTCTATAACTAAGGGTAGATAATAATGAAGAATATCAAACTTTAGTACAATAGAAGTATAAGACAAAGGTAGGATTAAATACTGATTTCATGCAACTCAAGTTGGCAGTTATCTTTGTTGCAGTCCATGGAGTAAAATTGAGGAACAGCTATTTAGCACCCCATTTTCTTATGCCATCATGTACCTAGCCCTCTGTGCAATCATTCTATTCCAAAGCCCAAGACACTTGCAGTCTGTTTGACAGTTGCTGTCAACAGGTAGGAAAGGTGGCAGATCTCAACTCCATGGGCTCTCATCTGTTACCGTTTTTTTTCAGATAGTGCTGTTTAGTCTGCAATTAGTAAAAAGATGAGATACTTTCAGTAGGTTGATAACATTGATTTGCCCATCCATACGATACAGTCACAGTAATGTCTAAGAATAGCTGAGATGTAAGAGAGAGAAAGGAAAACATTTTGGCTGAAACTCAGTTGTGAGGAGATTGGGGAAATGAATCTAAATGGAGGGGAACCTTTAGCTCTATAAAAATCCTCTGTGATCAAAGCGGTGGCATCTGAAGATTTGAGCCCCTGTGTAATATGTATGCCTGGTTTCACTGCAAAGGTAACATGAAGTTGCTTTGTACATGCAAACCAATGTGACTGTAAAAACCTTCTGTGCTTGCTGTGTCTGATGTATCTGCGAGTGAGGCCTGTGTGTTTGTGCTTTGAGATGGCCCTGAACCAAAGTCTATGATTTCAGGATCCGTGTTCTACTGCTTGATCCTGGCTTCTGCAGAGGTATGTAATGTCAAAGGTGGATGAGTAGAAGACGGAGCAGGAGCAGGCCTCTGGCTTGTGCAGGGGTTTGAGATGGGGTAGGAGCAAGCCCCTGATGTGTGCAGGTTTGTGATGTCAGAGGTTGATGAATAGGAAATGTTGAAGGAGAATGCCTAAGGCTTGTGCAGGGGTTTGTGAAGTCATAGGAGGATGAGCAGGAGATGTTGCAGGAGCAGGCCCCTGGCTTATGCAGGGGTTTGTGATGTCACAGGTGGAGGAGTAGGAGGTGTGGCAGCAGAAGGCCTGTGCAGGGGTTTGTGACATCACAGGTGGATGAGCAGGAAATGGGGCAGGAACAGGCCTCTGGTTTCTGCAGGGCTTTCTGACATCACAGGTGGATCAGTACAAGATGGGGAAAGGGAATGCCCTTGACTTGTGCAGGGGTTTGTGTTGTCACTGTGGGATGATTAGGAGATGGAGCAGGAGCAGGCCTCTGGCTTCTGCAGGGCTTTGTGACGTCATAGTTGGATCTGTACGAGATAGGACAGGGGAAGACTCCTGGCTTGGATGGATAGATTAGGAGGGGGCAGTGGATGATGTCTTCAGCAATGCTTTCGACACCATATACCACAGCATCCTCATAAGCAAGCTCAGAAAGTGTGTGTTAGATGAGCGGAAGGTGGGTTGGGTTGAAAACTGGCTGGAAGATAGAGCTTAGAGGCTTGTGCAGCCTAGTTGGAGGCCCGTAACAAATTGATTCACCAGGGATCAGCACTGGGTCCAGTCCTATTCAATATATTCATCAATGCCCTGGACAAAGGCACAGAGTGGACCCTCAGCAAGTTTGCTGATGACACAAAAGTAGGAGGGGTGGCTGAAACACTGGAAGGATGTGCTGACATTCAGGAAGATCTGGACAGGCTGGAGAGTTGCACTGAGAGAAACCTTATGATATTCAACAAGGGCAAGTGTAGGGTCCTGCACCTGGGGAGGAATAACCCCATGGACCAGTACAAGTGAGGGGCTGATCTGCTGGAAAGCAGCTTTGTGGAAAAAGACCTGGGAGTCCTGGTGGACTACAGGATGACCATGAGCCAGCAATGTGCCCTCATGGCCAAGAAGGCCAATGGCATCCTTGGGTCCATCAAGAAGAGTGTGGCCAGCAGGCTGAGGGAAGTTCTCCTCCCCCTCTACTCTGCCCTGGTGAGGCCACATCTGGAGTACTGTGTCCAGTTCTAGGCTCCCCAGCTCAAGAAGGACAGGGAACTGCTGGAGAGGGTACAGCAAAGGGCTATGAAGAAGATTAGGGAACTAGAACATCACTCTTACGAGGAAAGGCTGAAGTAGTTGGGTCTTTTTACTCTGGAGAAGACTGAAGGGGAAATCTTAACAGTGCTTGTAAATGCTTGAAGGGTGGGTGTCAGGAGGATGGGACAAGTGTTTTATTCGTGGTGCCCAGTGACAGGGCAAGAGGTAATAGAGACAAACTTGAACATAGGAAGTTCCATCTAAACATGAGGAGGAACCTCTTTACTTTGTGACAGAGCACAGGAACAGGATGCCCAAAGAGGTGGTGAAGTCTCCGTCTCCGGAGATATTCAAAACCCTCCTGGATGTGATCCTGTGTGACCTGTTCTAGGTGAGCCTGCATAGTCAGAGAGGTTGGAGTAGATGGTCTCCAAGAGGTCCCTTCCAGCCTCTACCATTCTGTGCTTCACAAATTGCAGTTGGAACAAAGAGTGCAGTCTCATTTTGTTGTATGTGAAGACATGCAGACTTGAAGCAAGGAAAATGGGATTCCTGCATTTTGGGAGAGTGAGGTCTCTGTTCCTGCTTTGTGAATGTGCGGGAGAAATTCACTATTTGGATGGTTTCTGTACTAGTTCTGTAATATTAGCTTTTGAAATATATTGTGGAATTGGAGATCTGGATATTGGATCATTATTCTATATGTTGTATACTTAGCTTGTTTTCAGAGCTTGATAATAAGCAAACAAATAAATAAATACATGTATAGAAACCAAAGGCTAACCCATGTGCCGTAGTGGTGCATGCACAAAGACCAAAGATTGAAGTGAGCTTGAAGAAACTGTGAAAAATGGGAAAGCATCATATATCCACTTAGTGAGGGCTGCAGAGGAAAGATAATGTCAGGAAAAAAACCTCAGATGAGTTAGTGCTATCCAAAGAGTGTGGGAGAGAATAAGGAGTTCAAAGTATTTATCAGAGGAAAGTAAAGTGCCAGAGAGAAAAACTTCCCCTATTAGCAAATGAAGAGGAAAACAAAGATTGAAAAAAAATGGACTCAGACACTGAAGCCTTTAATTTTCTGTATTCTTTTTGCTTCTGTTAAAGAAAATGAAAAAGTAATTCTTAAAATAGTTTTGATGGAGCTTCCACAAAAAAATGTAAAAACCCCCCATACCTAAAAAAATTAAATCTATGAAAGATATCAGTTCTAGATTATAGCACATTTGGTCTTAAGTGAGTCAACACAGGGAGATACAATATCCTACCTAAAACCATGGATGAAGCTGGGGAGTGGGAAGTTGGGCCTGGTAACCATACAAGCTCTTCAAGGCAGTTTGTCTCACATCCTTAGACCATAACAGCTACACCAACATGACAACTTGGATTTTTGTTTGGAACATGAACTTGGAAATGTGCTTCCTGTGTCATCAAGCCCAGCTTCCAATATTAGACGAAACATTGAGAATTTTTCTCCCATTTAAAATGTACTAAGGCCAGTTGAAATAAGAAACTTGAATGGATGCAATTCTTTTTTAAAGGATAGTTTCAACAGAAGCTGAAACAGCAGTATAGAAAACATATACAGTACTCTCTATAATGGTACATGGCTGGGGGTGTACATAAGATTTTGAATTGCTGCAGACATCTCAACTCCAGGATGAGGTTCCCTTGAGGGCAGGAAGTAAATCCTTCTGCTAGACATGGAACAGCTGATACATAATTTCTAGGCACTCTGTCCTCCACAGAAGTGTACAAATTCTCCTGCTGCCAATGCTAACAAGCAAAAGTGGTCCTTCAGCTGAACCTGTGCTCTCACAAGAGCAATAAGGGACGCAACTCTAGCTATTCTCTGGGGTTTTTTTGTACTTACTAAGGTCTAGTTGGGTACATGAGACCTGAGACGAAGTTGACAGAGTCATACTGTGTTGTTTGCGCTTGCACACCCTGTTAATCAATGATTTGATGACTCATTCCAGCCACACCTGTTTGTATTTGAAGGGCCTTTAAGTGCATTTGGCAGAAGAGATTTTGTCAGAAACCTTATACAATGCATCAGAAACTTGGTGGAGTATTGTGTGGGTGTAATAAAGGGGCTAGTAATTATGGCAGCAAGTTTACTACTCGGGGTAAAATAAAGTCCTATCTTGTTTCACATCTTTGTTAAGAAGTAGAAAAAGAACATAAACATTTTCATTAAAGGTGTGATAAGTTTAGAAGCCAATTCTTTCTCCATCAATGTATATATTTAGCTGTTGGTCAATAATGTTTGCTAAGGCGATATTTTTGAGAGAGAATTCAGTATATTTAACTAAAAAAACCCCAACAAATTAGATCCTTGTTAAAGAAATTCTATCTTCCTGTTGAACAGTTAAACTACAGAAAAGCAAAAAGTTTAACTGAATGCTTAAATTCAGAAATGCTACCTTTGTACCTCTGTAGTCCAGCTGTAATGCTTCTGCATTATTTTGGCCTTGATTTCTGAGCTGTGCTTCATTATGATTTGTGCCTTTCTTAACATGCAGAAAACATTTTTTGAATGGAAAGTAATTTTTTCTTAGGTCCTTTGTCTGTACACATTGGAGAGGATAGTTTTTTTTAAAGAGCGAAGTACTCCCCTATGTTTTTAATAGGTCGGGGGAAATTATCATAGGCAATAGGGAAGGCAGGTGTAGTTGGGAGACTGCATATGAGGAGCTAGCTTTAAGGGATGCTGTCTTTCTTTCAAAATCTAGAATATGTTTTTAGCTGTACCACATGACATATAAGAAGAGTAAAGCTGGAGCTAGAAGATAGTAAAAAGTCTGCCTTTTCTTAACCAAATCCCTGAGATATATCACTGATAGAAAACACTGATTAAGTCACTGCCAATGGGTGCAGGTGTTTCCTTTTTGTTTGGGAAACCTTGAGAGAGACCCTGGAGAGCGAGGGGACAGGAGAGATGGGTTGAGAAACATGGGAGAGTTCTTGTGGAAGGAGTGCTGTAGCTGAGAATATGTACACATAAGTACATAGATAATATAGGCTGTTTAGAAGACTTTTTTTTTTGTACTGTTACTACACTACACAAGAGTTTGATGAATACAGAAATTTTGAGGAGTGAATTCTTTGATACTTTGTGCAGGAGAGGAAAAGCTCATTCTGCTTAAGAAGGCAAAGTTAACTTAGCCAAATTAGTTCAATTTAGTTTAAGAGTTCAATTAAATTTGTGAATGGGTATCATCATCTAAAGTATTTCTGAGGTGTATAAGCCCTATGTAAGCAGTGGGAGGTAAGGTTATGAAGTGGAAACAATAGGGACAAGGGAAGAAATTAAGATGTCCAACTGGACCATGAATATATCTTAAAGAATGAAAATTAACAGTATAATATCTGGAAGCATTTCCCAGAAACTAGGCTTATTAAGTGATGAAATAGGAAGTAAAAACGAACTGAAAGAGGTTTCTTAATTTGAAGTATTTATAAATGTTCTGGGAAAATAATTTAACAAATGTTTCATGGGGAGCAATTCTACATTTGCACAGAGGTTTTTTTGAAGTGACTAATTGTAAATTATACCATGTGTGACTAAAAGATTTTTTTCCCCTTATCTTGTGGGTTTTTTTCTGTAATATTGTCTGGTTGTTACACCAATCAATTAGATTTTTAGATTAATTTTTTTTGTAGAAAAAATTGGTGAGAGTCTTCCAATTTATTTTGTAATTCTTCCTGTATTTTCATCCCTGACTTGAACTATTGAAGAACCTTGGAGAAAGCAATACTTTCTAGAAAACATTAAATCCACTTTACACTAAACTCGTTAGAAAATATCAAAGCCAAGAATCAAATTGTTTTACCTTTAAGAAAATTGTAAGTTGGATTTAAAAATGTCCTGAAGTCTTGTGCCAGGGGAAGAAAACCTCTCAAAATGACTTGCTGAAATACCTTTAAAGCAAATTGCCATGGTTTGGGCATAAGCTAAACCATAGCCTTAAATTTCACCCCAAAAAATCTTACACTGAACCACAAAATACTTTTTCTCCTTCCACCCCACACATCCCCCCCCAATACATTTGCTGTGCTGTGGTTACAAAGTCCTGCAGGGAGTATCACAAACTCACATGATTTTTCTTCAAATCTCAGCATTGTATTTTTGGCTATGTTTTTGACATAAGCCAAATGACTTTAAATTTTCATCTTGCAAGTTAGCTCTGTATCAGCTTTTTATTAGAGGCGTTTCAAGAATATACATCTTTTTCTTTTCTTTTTTTCTTTTTTTTTTCTTCCCCCCCACCCCCTCCTCAGGCTATCAGAACCTGAAATCAGTAAACGGGCTCTACAGCTGTTTCAGCTGATCACATTAGAAGACTGTACGTTCTTCTTTCCACATCTGTTTTTCTCCTCTTGATACTAATAATGACAAATGTGCATGAATGCTACTGAAGTATTAAGTATTATTATTGGATGGTGTATTTGGTAATATTGGAAAGAGAGTTCTGGAAAGAGAGTCCAGACTTTACTTGGACTACATAGAGAAGTATATGTTTGTATGGGTGTTGTAGAGTGTGTTCTCAAAGACTCTTCCAATTCTAGGAAGAAATCTGAAAGAAGAAGAAAGATTTCTTGTGTATCTTTTCTGCAAACTTTTTTGGAGTGGAAGCATGGAGCAAAAGATGTTTATTTCGGTGATATACCAAAGAGAAAAAAAGCCCAAACTTATATGCGCAGGTATCATTTAAGACTACTTAAAAAAATTAAATTTATATTTGTTGTTCACTTTATCATTATTTTCTAATAGGTATTTGCAAGATGAAAACTACAGAGGGAAAGACATTTTCTTGACATCTGGGAAGAAAGAAATAGGAATCACAGGGTTGAAAAATTCATTTTCCATTTCATATCTTTTCATATATGTGTTCTAACACATTTGTTTTGGGTTTTTTTTTAACACTTTGAAGAAAACCATGTAAACGTAATCATTTCTGGGCCAACTACTTGTATCTAAGTGGCATAATTGTAAATAATCAGAGACAGTGGCATGCACACTTGGGCCACACACAGGCAGCAAAAGAGTACCCAAAAGAGTGTTGGAGATATCTTTAGAATTGGAAGACTCATGTATGTGCTCCTGACAGGGATCACAAGCTCTTTGCAGAGCTGCAGCTGTAACCAGAGCAGCATAAGAAGAACATCTAATTGTAGCAGGCAGGAAGCATAGAGGACTAAGAGAAGACGAACTTGGCCTAAAGTGGCATGAAAGGCAGTTCAGTTCTCCCAACAGGTCAGTAGCAGTTCAGTCAGGATGGACTCACCAAGGTAGGAGAGTTTCTTCTGTTGCCCACTCTGCTCCCCTCCTCCCATACTAACAACCTCCTCAGTCTACCCATTTTTCTTTTCGTATGGTTTGGTGAGGCAACTGATCAGACAAGGAAAAAAAGTGTTTAATTATTCTACATTAACTGTGTTTATTCTCCTACTGCTGTTTTCTTTTCTTTCTTCAATTAAATACTGCTTATTAAGCCTCCCCAGTTACGTGAAGACATTAGCTCATTGAGTCCAGAAGATTATGTATTTATATTATATATTTAGCTTGCTAAAATTCAAAGCTATTGCTACCAGACAATTTTTGGTAGAAGAATCATGATTGGTTTTGCTAATTCGTCTTCATAATTTGGGTTGGTTGGTTTGTTTTTTTTCCAAATGGATGGAACATAAATAACAAGACTCTGTGATTTTTATAAAAGAGAAAAAAATGCATCTTTCCAAATGATACCACTAGATAGGCACTTATTCTGATGTTTTCCTTTCTTCCTTCATCTTGCGATAGTCTCTAGAAAATGAATATAAATTCCTCATTGCTGCATTTTGCTCAGGTTGAACCTGACATTTTTTGCTTCTAGTGGGAATAGAAGACAAATAGCATGAAAAATGAGATACAACTGAATCTGAGTGAATAATCAGTGATCAGTTTTGTCTTGTCTTTCTAAGAGTGGCAGTAAGTGACTTTTTGACATTTACAAAGAGTCACCTAGTGTAGCAAGGAGATCCAAAGGCAAAGGGGGATGCATTGTATAGAGGGCTTCTAGAAAAATGTGTAAGCTAAGCTTTCCTGAAACAAAGAACCATGCGGATTTTGTTACTGTGAGGGTATCTTCCATTCTCTGTTTCTGTAAATTACATATCACTCTTTCAGTAGTAAGGATGTAGTCTGGCACATCTGTTCATGAGCCAGAGAAACACATAACTCTTTCTGCAGTGAAGACTTAAAAGAAAACTATCTAAGCCCTGAGACTATAGAAAACCAATGTGTGCTTTTCCCACTGACGGCTAATATCAATGATATCTAGTCTGTATTTGGAGGGAGACTTGACAACTTGGAGAGATGAAGGAACCTCTTAGTAAGTCAAGAACTGAAACTCCAGCATGCTTATGAGAAGATTTTTAAGGGTGTTTTTAAAAGTGACTAAAAGCAGACCATGATTTTTAGGAAAGAAATGGTGGTGTCCCAAACGTGGAGTAATAGGCAGGGGTTTAAAAAAATAAATAAAAAAAGAGGGGGGAAAAAAAGTGAACATCTGTCTGTGAAAGCAAGAGAGCTGTAGCAGCCAGGCAGGCTGTTGGACTGACTGCTCTCAGAGGTCAAACTAAACTAGAGAAAGAGCGTGGACTGAAGAGATGAATAGTGACTAGTGAGAGTCAAACATGATCTCTCTGGGCCCTCAGCAGAAAAACTGAACAGTGAGGAACACTGACAAGCTGAATCACAGAGGCTGAGACAGTAAAAAATGATAATGTCCAGACCAAGGAAGATGTGAAGCCCATGGTAATATCTGAAATATAAGTAAGACTCCTTTTTGGAACACAGGCACAACAAATTATGAAACCTAATGATGACTTCTGCAGTGAATGTTTTGTATGTGAGGGGAGATCTAATAATATTCTGTGTCCTGAAACAGAGATACAAGTTTGTAAATGGGGAATAAACACAGCACTGTAGTGCCTTAAGAGCTGTGTTATTTTAAAGAACTTTGTTGCATTACAGAAGAACCGTGGCTGAAAACCTGAATTAGCTGAATTTCCTCAGAGAAAAATGTCAATAGAAATATTTTGATCAATAAGATTTATTTTTTTTTTTAAGTAATGCAAATATAGTTCCTACACATTTGCTGAATTTAAAGCTTACCATTTACTCACTGAGTACTCTGGAAAAGTTGCTTTTAGCTCACTTCTCTCTCTTTTCTGCATGAAACCAGGGAAGTTGCATCAGCTGAAACAAAATATATTTAACTAATACTATTTCTGATGCAATAGCACTTATGAT
Organism: Actenoides hombroni; assembly: GCA_024336885.1. NCBI lineage: Eukaryota > Metazoa > Chordata > Aves > Coraciiformes > Alcedinidae > Actenoides > Actenoides hombroni. Next base: position 2,969,755 of record WUAM01000317.1, read on the forward strand.
TGAAGTTAAAACTGTATACAAGAACTGGCAGTTTAACTAAAATATTTCAAAAGAACCAAGAGTGAAAATGAAAGAAAGAAATTTGACATTAAATGACTGTCATATCAACTATCACAAAAGAGCTGTAGGAATATTGCAAATTCTAAAATTTTTATTAACACAGCTTTTTTTCAAAACTTTTCTAATTTTAATTTTAATAGTGCCTTCAGTATTGAGGTAAATTTGCTTTAAGGAAAACCTTATCTGGCTATTTTACAAGCTTCAGATTGACCTTATTGAATCTGTCTATGTTACTCGAGGTAATGAAATGACTGATTAATAAAGCAGCTGGGAAATCCTGGAATTAACTGTTAAATGAAGGCTGACGATAGAACTTTGAGTCTTGATACATGTTGAAACTATCTCAAAGGATTTGAAATCTTCATTTGAATAGAAATTTTGACAGGAGAGGGAAACCTCTTACGGAAAGTCAAGTGTTCACAATTTTAAAGCAAATTTTGTAAGAACATGTGTCCTGTTTTGGTGGATAACTGGACACCCCTGTTACCAATGCCGGTACTTCAATTGCTTGATGGAACAGCACTAAAACCTACTTGGCTATCTAAGTCAGTTCTCACATCCTTGGAAGGTGCATTTTCTTCATGCTAATTGCAGTCTGAAACTTCATTTTATTCTGTAAAAGGAAATGTTTAATGAATCTAGGAAAAAAACCCAGTTGCTACAATTTTGAGTGAGGTTAATACTGTGCTCCACTTTTAAGCAATGGCGTTTGCTCTAGAATGAGAAGGCATCATCTTCATGCTGAGCATGCTTTGAGAGAGCTGCTGTTAAAGTGAGTTGAATCACAGCTGAGGTGTACCATCTTCTATGCTCACCATTTCATGAGAGCTTCCTGTAGAGCTTTACAGCTATTTTTGATGTCAATTATAGGTATTATTTTTGTAGGATTGCATTAGATATGGATAAAAGTATTTTTTTAAGAGCCAGATGTTCTGAAAATATAAATTTGCAAAGAAGATATAGAATTGTATTCAGTACAATAACTTTACACTTAATCTTGCCCGTAACAGATTAATCTTTGTTACTGACAAGTTTCAGTTGTTGAGTTTACAAACACTAGAAATAAGCTTGCAAGGACTGGAACTTATGAAAGCTTTAACATGTACACATGTATATACTTAAAGTGGAATTTTTTTGGCTGCTTTTTAATTTTTTTTTTGTGAAATTTTACATGAACTTATTCATTTCAAACTGTATTTAAATCTTATAGTAGGGCTTGTTCACTTCAGTGATTTTTAACTTCTTTTCAATTAGCAGCTGTAAGAAGAAATGTAACTGATGTATCTGGGAGATATCTGAGGTCTACAGGCTTTGGGACTCAAGCCTGCAGTGTTAAACATTTTGGTTAAATCCATTAAGATGCTTAAATGCATAGTCTACTCATGAAAGCTGAGTAATTTCAATTAATAGACATTAATAGGCTACTTGCATACCTTCATAACATGTGTGGGTTATGAGTTCATAGGGCACATACTAACCTCTAATCACCTTGGAATTTTTGGAACATGAGAGATCAGAAACAAAGCAACATAATGAGTTGGGCTTTGTTTTTTTCAGTTCATTGTTATGATCAAACTTGTATTGGATTTTCATGTAGGTTGCAGTCTGAATTTGCATTACAAATTCTTATTCTTATTGGTGTTAAATGGATATAAAATGCTCACATGGCTGTAACAATGAGCTTACAGGCTCACTTTGTTTTATAATTCAGTATTGTAGTAGAATGAAAAGCAAATATTTTGCTATAATGGTTATGCTAATTGACTTTTAATGTTATTTTATTTTCCAGCTACTCACCAGCAGTCTCCAAAGTTTAATAAAGCTCAAAACATTTAATTTTATTGCCTTGGACTATTGATTATCTGTTTAACACTAAGAACAATGTGATCTGTTGTCTCTGCCTTGCTGATTGCCTGAATTATCTTTAAGAAATAAGACATGTGCATGAGGAGAATCTCCTGCAATAAAAAATGTCACTTGTATGCATTACTCATGGCTGTTGTACAAAACCCACAAGCTTTTAATCTCAGACTTGCAAAGGAAAGAAATTTTATTGTTTCACAACTGAACTCAATATTCCCTCAGGCATTACACCACGACTTACATTTCTCTTTCTCAATTTTTATTGCCAACATAAGCTTATTTAAAAGAATGAATAGCATGCTGTATACTTTGAGACAGATTTTAAAACAATACTTCAAAAAAAACAACTACTAGATTTATTACTGAAGGTTTATTTCAATCTTAGAAGTTAAATTATTAAGGAAAGCCATGCCTGTTTCGAAGAAAGAACCGACAGAAAAATAAGAACGCTACAAGGTTGCATCCATTCCACCATTATGAAATATTTTTCACTTATGTGACTGTGAAAACTTGGAGAGTGGGAAGACTGAAACAAGCTATTAACAAGAAATAATGGGTCACTTTTTGGAAACAATTTTTCAAAGCAAAGCCATATTTTACAGCTGTTAGAGTACAGTGTTTCATTACAATTATCAAAACTTTTTTTGTGTGAGTATATTTTCACTATCTGCCATTTACATGGTTAGAACTAGTAACTTCTGTCAAATGTATGGAGCTCCTGTCTTATTGTACAACTAATTTTTTTGAATGTGTGCTGTGGTATTGACTGGACTGTATCAGTTTTCTCTTTGAGAAGTAGAACAAATTCCAGGTGTTGTGACAGCAGATGTTTTACTATCAATGAGCTCATAGTAGCTTTCATTGCAGTGAATCAATAAGTGTAATCTTGTGCTTGGTGAGCTGGAACAAATCAAAACTCTATCATGCTAATAATTTTTTCTTGAAGTTTATCATGTCCTGTGTCTCCACATTTTTGGAGAAATGTGTAACACACTTAACAGGGACCTCTCATTTTTCTACATATATGTAACTTCAGTACTTTCACTAGCAATATGAGTTGCACTAATCTGAGATAGGAAAATGAACGAGTTAGCAGCTCATCCAGGAGTATTACTTCTAAGGAAGTAATTGGAGGTAGATGTGTACAGAAGATGGTGGTGGTTGTAATTAGCTTCTCTATCTTTTTTAAGGAAATCTCTGCTTTTTTTTCCCCCATATATTCTGGAACATCAATATTTCCTTGAGACTCAGTTCATTAATACATGCTGTTTAGCATGAAAAAAGTTGAAGAGTGACTGAAAGTCAGTTTTAGCAATTATAGAGTTAAGAAACAGAAAATAGTATCAGCTCTATTTTAAAGATTCCCCCACTGGCCTGGTAAAATTTTACCTTCAAATTTATACTGAAAACTGAACATAGAATTATAGAATGGTTTAGGTTGGAAGGGACCTTTAAAGGTTGTCTAGTCCAACCCCCTTACAGTAAGCAAGGACATCTTCAACTAGGTTAGGTTGCTCAGAGCCCCATCCAACCTGACTTTGAATGTTTTCAGGGATGGGGCATCTACCACTTCTCTGGGCATCCTGTTTCAGTGTTTCTTCAGATATAGCATGTAAGGTTATATATGAAAGTATCAATGTGATACTTTTGTCCTGGCTATGATTTTTTCATGCAAATAAAAATATTCTCAAAGAAAAGCCTAGGTAGAGACTATGGTATTTTGTAGGTCCAGAATGAGCTGCATGCTCTCATTTTATGATAATATCATTTCTAGTAAAGTTTTTGGTTTCTGAATGAGATAAGTTTAAAATTGAGGTTTGGGACCTTCCTTGTTGGTAATTTGTTCTGTGTTTTATCTATTATATTTGTGGAGAAATTACAAAAAGACATATAACTTCATCTCCTAGTGCTTAAATTGGGGATGGGGGAATTGAACTAACCTTCTTCCTCAGTACAGTTTTTATTTTTGGCTCCACTGTTCCAGTTCTCTCTAGTATTAAGCAAAGTAGAAAGGTTGCTTCTTTTTTCTCTGCTTTTATGACTTAGTTTTGATTCATATTACTTCCTTGGTCTGGAACACCAGTGTCACTGCTAGCATGAGAAATGAAACATCTTGGACTTAAGACTTGAATAAAATGTAACCATGATACTCAAATTTTCCTGGAGTATCAAGTGGACTACCAAATGTATCTGTAAATTTTCTCTGTGTCAGCTGTAGTAATGACTTTAAGGTTTTCGAATTACTGTGTATAAATTCTTTTAATGTAGCCCATAGAATTAAAACAGAGCAAGATACAACACTGTGTGACAAAACTGTCTGTAAAACACCCACAAAAATAGATTTGATATAAAAAATCAACATTTTTTTACCCTGTGGGATTTGGGTAGGGATAATTATCTCTTGGTGGCTCTGCTCCCCTATTTGTGAAATGGAGGAAATTTATGCTTTTAAGAAAGTGTTCTGCCCACCTGTTATGTTAGCTTAATTGTCAATATGAATCTGCATTATTCCTGCAATACTCCCATCCATCCCTGTGGTAACTGTTCTCACATTTGTGTCACACTGTGAAGTGTTTGAGAGTAAGATGCTATGTAAATGTAGAGCAGAGCTGCCAGGTGTCATTTTTTGTGGTAGGAGTATGTATGTCCCAGTACCCACTTGCATGAGGGTGTTGTGAGTGGTGCTTGGTTCTCCGTCTTTTTTGATCAGACACTGCAAAGAGGTGAAAGGTGAAGGTGGGAGTAGGAAGAAGAGAGAATTGAGATCTAGATCTCTTTTTCTTGTTGCACTAAGGCAGAGGGCTAGAGAAATGCATGACCATGATATGAAAAGGTAATGGATTTGGTGTAAAAAATGGTTGGTGGCTGAAAAGGCAAACAAGATCTCCCTAAAGTAGTAGTGCTGTTAACAGTAGACTTTGACACCTGCAATGGGTAACTTCTGATCACTCTCTCTGTGCTTTCAAGGCAAGTCTGGCACCATGAACCCTGAGGACATGGAGGCTGGTTGATGGGGTTGAGTGATCTTCAGGCCTGGGAGTCCAGGATATAAGTGTGGTGAGCCCATGCTTTTGAAAAGCTTTCATGCCATGTCCTTGCTTTGGGGTGATCAGTGATAGAGCATTTCTGAGCCTCTTATGACTGCTGGCTGCTGGCTTCAAGAAACTCAGGAATCAAAGTCACCCTATATGTTTAGCTGGAAAGAATAAGTAATTGCAAGTGTAAAGAGGGTGAAAATATGAAAAATTATGCTCATCCAATTAATTTAATGCACCTATTGTTATTTTTGTGTGTAGAGTACTAACTAATAACAGATGGTTTTTATCAGAAGTCTGAAAATACCAGTAGAAAGTGTATTTATTTTCTTCCACTGGGAAACTGAATAGAAGGTTGATTAAATGATTGTTTCCTGAGTTCATCAATAGTAGAGGAAGTGATAAAGCTTGCATTTATGAGACCCTGACCTCTATTCACTAGTTCACACCACTATCAGAAATATGATAAAATCCCGAGATAGTTTCCATTACAATGTTAATTTGAATGTTTCTATGAACTCTGTCCTTTAAGGTGCATAGAAAAGGATACTAATAAGGATATAAGTATGCTATTCTCTAACATAGGTGTCCTAAAAATGCTTTAGTCTTTTTGTCTAATAATAGTTTTACTACCAGGTAAAACAATTGTTATAGGAATGCTTAAAATAGTGAGCTTTATCTACCTGTTAGTATATATTTTTTTCTATTTTTTTTTTTAAGGTTTAGTTTTGCAGTGGTTTTAAATTAAAACCATGTCTTAAACAGGTTAGCATCAAACTTTCAGACTTGACTTGATCCTATTTAATTCAGAGTTCAAATTCAAGGCTTCTCTTTTCCTTCTTGCTCTCTCTTGCACACACTTTGTGTAATTCTTAAATCTGAAAGAACAGATGTGATTGCTTTGCAGATTAAAACTAAAAAGCAATTACCTCATGAAATAACAAAGCTTGACTTTTTGTTCTTGGAAGGATGACATTTAAATTACTATAGTTTCAGGAAAAAAAATTGTTTCTTTTGAGCTAACAAATAAGGGTAAACTCCAACTTATTTGCTGGGGCTTTGCAAACAGTTTAGATATATAACAGACTCATAAGAGAAAATTCTACATCTACTGAAAGTCATCAGGCTTTGTTAACTCTGAAATGCTCTCTACTTTTAAAAATATCTGTCATTAAAGAGTAATTTTGAATTCTACTTAATTAAAATTATAGAAGACAGTACTAATGCCTTAAAGTTAATTTTTGAAGCATTTATTTCTAAAGTTAGGTATATGTGGTTGAATGGGGCTTTTTTGGTGGTTGTTTTGTGATGGTTTTGGGATTTATTTTTTTTTCTTGTGCATTTGTTTGTTTATGTTGTTGTTTTGTTGGTTTTTTTATTGGGTGGGGTTTGTATGTTTGTTTGTTTGTTTAAGAGATGAAACCTGGAGATTTTTGTGGTATGCATGATCCTCCTGTAAGGTGAATGTTCCTCCCTATTCTGTGGGATAGCTGGGTTTATTTCTATTCTGGAGACTCTTGACCTGCTGGACAGCAGGTGATTGGAATGCTCTGAAGCAACTGCTAGCACCTTTGGAAGGTGTTAATGTTCTTTGCTGCTGAGCTGTGACAAGTTAGTGACATTTTCAGACAGCTAAGAGTAGTTCTTAAAATATTTTTATCCTGGAGGCTTATTGTGTTGTTGACCTTTGCATATAAAAAAAAATAATAAAGACTAACAAACAAACAAGTCCTCTCTTTTAAAAGTGATCTGCAGGGTTTGATGTTTGCTTGCCATCTTTTTTGATTCAAAATACTCATTCCCTGGTTTTTGATGTCTAGAATGTTTTCCTCATGGTAACTACAGTTTTCTCTTCCCAGATCAATCTATGTGGTTTATTTATATAGGAATCTGAATAGTTTTCAATTATTTTAAAGTATCAGTAACAGTGCTGCTTCAGTTCTAGCATGTATAAAAAGAAATCTCAAAATTCCATTGCTTTGGTTGTAGTGTATATTTCTGTGCTAGGTTGTCTTTCTTAAGTACTTGCAGAAAGGTATGAGGAAGCTGACGGAACTTTTTAGTTCTAAAAAGGTAGGGATTTCAATTTACTTATCTTTATTTTTAAAAACCACCTCTCTTTTAAATTTTTTTTTACTTTTTAAATTTTTCTCATTGTGGCTCATCTTACAGTTTATTTTTTCATCCCACCTCTACTTTACCTTTTTCCATTGTGCTACTAATTTGCTGTGTGTATGTATTATGACTCCTTTGTTCCTTCCTCTCAAGCATCTGGAGTAGATTAGCGCTAAGGTCAGGCTATTAGAGTGGGCGAATTTAGTGCTCTGCCTAAATTACAGGCAGAGAACTAATGTTCAGCAGTGATTCTATTTGAAACAGATAAAGCTCAGCCCTTTTCAACGTGTCATTGCTCTACTACTGGACAAGTCATTAAGTATACGCATCTTAAGATAAGATGCGTATACTTAAGAACAACAGCATTCAAGGTGCAAGATATAATGTGGTCTTTGCTGGAGGCAGAATTTTTGGCTGTAAAACTTAGAATTTTCCTGAAATAAGGAAAAAATAAGGGAAGAAAGAAAGGAGAATTAAAAAAGATATGCTGGATTTATTATTGAATTGTGAGGTTTTGGAGGCTTAGGTTTGTCCCTAAAACTATTCAGAGGAATCTGAACTGAGCCTGCTTTGTGTTTATTTATGCATAAAAGCAGGTTGCTGGTGTTTGAAGAGATATTTTGCTCTTGTCCTTCTTTTAAATGTTTCTGGTTCCTTGGATACAGATAGCTACCAAAAAGGGCCTGAAATATTATATAATCCAACCTGATGGACACCAAATTTAAAATTTCAAACTGAAATGACCTTGTTTTAATGGAGTTCTGCACAATGTGGGCAGTGAATTTTCAGCAGTTGAATTCATCAGAGGGTATGAAGTATACTATTGCAAAGATACACTTATACAAATGAATGGTTATGAGAATTTTATGACCCATTCATTTCTTTAATATCTTAAGTAGGATGAGGCAATTGGCTGACTAATGAGATCTTAATAGGAGTATTGGTCTGAGTGAGGGGAGTATAACTGTCTTCACTTAGTCTAAATCTGTCCTGCTTAGAAATTTACTATCCTGAGAGTTTTTCTTTTAATACTGCAGAACTGGCACTGACAACATTACCAGTGTATGTAATGGTTTGGAAAGGGCAATGACAGCAACAGAGAAAGTAATCTTAGCAAACGTAAGCGTTGCTAGTGAGCACTGTAAGGGCACCTGCATATTTTCAGGAACCAACTAGAATTTTCTGTTATCAAACTCCAGGACTTTAAGTCTCTGTGGCCCAAAAGACAAATTTCATAAATAATTTCCAGCAGTTAGGGTACATAGCTTCACTTTTCATTTCCTACCAGAGATTTGCATCATAATGTAGGAACATGGTGAAATAAATCTTAGGTGCATGGGCATTTGTTTGTTTGTGTCCTCATTTTCTCTTTTAATTCACTCTTATTTCTTCCTATCACTTTCTGTTGGTTTGTTGTTTTTTTTTCCTTCCTTCTGATAATAAGAGCTCTTAGCTTGAAGAGTTTACTTTCAGTTGATATATCTTTTCTACTTTAAGAATTTTTTTTTCCCCTTTTTTCCTTCTCATCCATTTCCCTCTGATTCTTCCTAGTCTGTTAGCAGACTAGCATAGTAACTGTAAGCCTCACAGTTAATGTTTACTTTCATTCTCCTTTTGGTTTAAAGTTGCTTTCACGGATGTCTCTCAGTGCTGTGTCTTTCGAAGTTTAACATCTTTAGTTCAATTAGGTCTCTTAAATTTATGTAGCACTTTGTTACAGTAGCAGTACTACTGTGGCTGTTACGGTCTACAATATTTTGGCTGGAAGTATCAATCTAGACCAACCAATGTAATCTGGAAGAAAATTTGCAGCTTGTAGGGATATATGCTCTTCTTGTCTGAAAGAGACACAGCAATCTTTAAAACTAAATACCAGTTGAAAACAATTATTCTGACTTAATTAGCTGTGTTACTTAGACCATGGGATAATAGATAATTGGCAACTGTGTCTGTATAGAGGTTTTAACCATGTCTTTACCATTTTTCCTGGCTTATAAGAGAAAGAGAGTGAGTGAATTTATCATCTATGGGACATTGTTGGTTAACAGAGGGAAATTGCAATGTACCATAAAAGCAGAGCCTCTATTGAGTACATAATTGTGGTATCCTCTGGTGTTACGAATTCCAGGTTCAGTTCTTATGGGAATTAGTTCATCTTTTACAGACTTTTGGAGAGCCTTCCTGGGAGAGGAGGAGATGGGGAGTCAGAGCTGACTTCTGATAAATGCCGTTCCTCAGGTGCCTGTGCCCTTCACCAACTGTCTCTGCAAGGTTACTCTAAAGGTTACTCTGTTTTTTCACCCAAACAATTTGGGGAGCACTATTTGGTGCTCTGGATGATGTACCCTGCTTTTTGGAAAGGGTATGGACTGGGTATGGGGAGTGGGTTTTTTCTGCTGTAGAATGCATCTTCTAGGGTTGTCTGGATTTGGGATTTTTCCATAGGTGTGGGCACATCACAGTTGATGTATGCTGTATATTGAGGAGTTTCATGACAAACAGGGGCTATTTGAAAAGTAGGAGCCATTCTCAGAAAATATGGTTGCATTTAAAGCGATGTCTCATATTATTGATATTGTATATAGAAAAATGAATTTATAATGACTAATTAGTACAACTACTGCTGCTACTTTAATAGTAATAGTATCAATAAGTAATAATTCTTGGTTCCTAAGACACGTGTTGAACTCTTTCATCTGGTTGGAAAAATTGCTGGTTTTTTGGAGGTTGGGTAAACTCTTGATTGTTTTCTGCTGAAGCTTGTTATTTAGAGAGGACAAGAGAGTCCTACAGGAGGCTCAGGGCTTCTCAGTCTAAACTGGTTTGTTTTTTTCCTGTCCTTAGGATGCCAGTTTGAGTACAGACCACTACTACCACAGGATAGAGAGAGATGTAACACCTTCTTAAATTTTGTTGTAGAGGATAATCTCAGAGCTGCTTGTCAGACTCGATGATGTATTCTTTCTGGTTTAGGATTACTATCTCCTTTCTTTTGTCTACTACTTTAATTACTAGTTGGTGTTTATGGACAGTATGGATTTTCTCTTGGAAAGGTAACAAACTTTTTCTCTTCAACAGCGCTTTCTGCTCTATAGTCAGAAAACGTTTTTCTTTCAGATAACCTGACTAATACATGCAGTTAAACATAATTGCTTGTAACTTGTATGCAGCTTTGAAATCTGAAGAACTTGTGTACCTGAGAGTTTATTTTCCTTTTCCTGCCAAAGGATCTTTTTCCATAAATCTTGTCTTGGCTTGAGTGGGAATTTGTTTTTAACATGGATCATTATCCTAAGTAAGATACTAAAGTATGATTGAAATAGACTCCAGGTATAGCCTGGTCATCATCAGTTTGATACATTTTTTGGCACACCTTTAGGCCCGTGCCATTCAAAATAAGACAGCAAAAATTCTGTACAGCTAAGATAGCTTTGTTTTAAAAATGGTGAATTTGGGAAACCATTTTATTACCATGTTATAGAATATAAAATTCACTTAATAAGCTTGCAACTCTGCAGAGACAGCTAAAATCTTTTTAGTCATTTAGTAAGCTCAGTCAGATAAAGACAGTGAAACCCAAAATGCTTATCCACATTTAGGAAATTTCCTAAACAATACTGAAAGATGCAGTTGCTTGAAATTGTACAAGGCAAAATTTAGGGCTTAATTTCAGTACTGTGATTTTTAGAATTACAGTCCGCTAGCTCACTAAGTCTTGAAGAACATTAATTTTATTAGGTGAATATGCCTAGGAATCCAATACTTTTCTTTACATACTTCCCTAAACCAGTGCTGCTTTGGCAGAACTGAATAGTTCAACATGTTTCATGGGTGTTGAGGTCAGTTACATTAGTAGCACCAGAGCAACACTCTTAGCAGCATACATTATACTGCATTTAAAAAAAAAAATAGTAATTTTGTTTTGTGAATAAGGTCCAGGAGACAGAACAGCTCTGTGTGAGAAGCAAAAATGGAGGGAGAATGAATGAGTGTGGACTTTGCTGGCCTGCTGCTCCTGTGGATCTGCTGAGAAGGAGGGTGAAGGTGGCAGTGACTCCAGAGGGAGCAGCATGACACAGTTCCTTCAGCACCTCTCAAACCTCTGGGGCTGCTCGTGGCTTGAGTGCAGTGAGAGCTGGCTGTGGTCCCAGGATCAGTATGCTCGGACCAAGGGAAATTTTCTGCTATAGGCCAGCACACACCTTTCCTCCCTGCAAAACTCTCAGCTCAGCCCAAATCACTCCTTTCAGACAGCAACAGAAATAGAGGGGATGGAGCTGCTGGTGGTGCACTTTCTGTGTGACTGCATAGTAGTAAAAGTATGTAAATCACTTCTCTGAGTAGATTTGCAGTTACAGTTGTCCTCTCTCAATAAGATGAATATCTTAAACATGGTAATAAAGGGTTATGGTCTGTTTCCTCTACAGTAAGGGCAGGGTTTTACATTGCCAGTGAGGCATGGTCACAGTAATTGAGCAGGAGTCCAGGAGATACAGAGTAAGAGATAAGGGCCACAAAGAGTATATCTTTATTTTAGTGTTTTTTGTTTGGTTGATTGGTTTGTTTTGTTTTAGTGTGTGGGGTTTTTTTGTTTTAGTTTTGTGGTGGGGTTATTTGTTTGTTTGGTTTTGTTTGGTTTTTTCCCCCCCCATTGGTGTTTGTTGTTTTTTTTTTTCTTCCTCTAGTCTAAACAGGTTTTACATAGTAAGTGCAAACATGTAAATAAAACACCTCAGACTATCTGGAGGAACAGCAACCATTTGAAGAATACTAAGGCAGACATTAACACTTGCTTTCCTGGAGGTAGTTACGGATATTACTGCTGATAGTATTTTGCAACAGAAATAGCATGTCTGTCTCTGTTATTGGCAGCGAGAAAAAAACAGTATCAACAAAAACAAATTAAAGGAAATTGATTTACTGTAGTTGCTAAACAGGTGAGAATTGAAGAGTTTGTCTTCATGTAGTCAGAAAACCATTAATGTGCAGAGTCAGCAGTTATGGACAGACATCCACCAGGAGAGAGAGTACCGTAATTTTTTCAGGAAGTTTGGGCCACTTACAATAACCTCTTCTGCCTGCGTGGTGTTTTATTTGCTTTCAACCATCTCTTCCAACTCAAAGCAGGAGAACCTGCAACGGAATCTCCTTAAAGAACACTTTAGATTCTTCCTCTTGATGATTAAGTTCAAAACTGTAAGATGTGTTCCTTTTCCTCTGACATGATAGATTAAGAGATGGAAAATATTGTAAAAAGTAATTGGGATATATATTGTTTATAGCTTTACCTCTAATTATCTCTTTTAAGTGAATTTTCACTTATGTACTGTATAGTCTGTAGGATATATGACTGGTCTAGTTCTACTCTTGTTAGTGCAGTTGCTGTAATCTTCTAAACCATTTTGGTTTGGGCACTCTGTAGCTCCATTAGGTGTATCAAACCTTTTGACAGCCAAGTGTCAGCATTTGCCGAGCTGGTAAACTTCAATTTGAGGAAGGAAACACTGAGAGTTATTTTTTTTTCTAGAAGTGTTGATGATTTTGTTTAAAAGGATGAGTTCCAGATATTGACTCATGCATGTCTTTAAGAAACAGTCTATATATCACATTAGCTAGAGGAGTTTCTACTTTATCAGGAGTAGGATGAAACCTAATGTTGCAAAGTACCCTCTCTAGAATGTTTTCTTTTAGTCAAGTGAGCAATGGTCTTAACTGTATGTGTTAATACACATAAAATTGTACTACAGTTAATGAAATGTCATATTTCTTTAGGTACATTTGTTTCATGTTAAACTCTTGATGTAGATGATGTAAACTGGTTTTGATTCAGTGGAACTTATTTATATTGGTTAAGGATATGGTCAATTATATTCTGCTTATGTCATTTTGTAAGAGGAAAAAACCAAGGAGTAAATTCATAACCTCATGTCTTTAAGTACACCATCAAATAAAAACAGTTCATTCAATAATAATTCTATATAACTAAGCTAGCTTGGCTATGGTTGAAGACACAGGCAGAATGCATGAATAATTGACAAGCTAGAAAAACAAATTACAAAAAGGGCAAGTTCAGTATAACCTCAAGAATGTATTAAAATTCATTCAAACCCACTGTTGGCAGTTTTGGGCCAATGGCTTTAATTTTGTTTCTGAAATCAATACAGTGTGAAGAAATTAAGAGTACATTAATATAACTAAGCTAAAACAAAAGTCCTTATATTGACAAATGGACCTTCAAATAACCATGTCCAATGACTTCTGTAAATGTTCATTGATGTGGTTCCACTTGTCCCTCTCAATATTTCTGTATTGATAAACTATTTAGTATCTGATAAAAATAGGTTTTTTACTATAATGTGTGTTTTTTAACCACAGATGATGAGAAAATAATATTTTACTGGAGAGGTACCAACATGTACTTGTGATCATTTTAGGTGTTTGAGATGCTAAATTTAAACATTTTTTATCAATAAGGGTAGGATTAGTTAAAGGCTTAAAATCAAGCATGTTATCAGATTTTATTGAACTGTTGTCTAGAACTAGTCAAACATCTAAACAATATTTTTATTTTGGTTTTGTTTTGGTTGTTTGTTGTTTCGGGTTTTTTTCCCCTGTATTTTGTAAAAGATACAGTTCTATATCCTTGGGCTTCATTCTTTGATTGAGTTCTCTCATTCTATTTCTGTTCTCCACCTACTATCTGAAAACATAGTAGTTGTTATAAAAATTTGTAATTAGAAGTAGTTACTGGAAAAAGCAAATGAATTTTTAGAATTATGATTTAGCTATTTTATGGCTAGTGTTCTCCTTTTTTTGCTTGAACATTATTTATTCCTCATGATAAAGTTTACCAAAATGACATTCTTTCATGTACAATACTATTTCTTTCATTTGTTTCTCACTGTGCTACCATAGATCACATTGACAGATCTGCCCTAAATCAGCCTGTATTAATTCTAAACTTTGCCTTTTGTCTGCTTGATGCAGTAAATAACATAGTAGAGAATTATATAAATTTCCTAAGTAATTTAAAGTGTGAGATGTGGCCTAATAAAATGGCTAAGGTTTTGAAGACCATTTCTCTTATATTCTGTATCTGTCACAAAGGACAAATCTGTGTATCTGTTTGCTAATTATATAAAGTTAACTTGTATTTAGCTGCAGTGGCTAGTCTTTTTATCTGAATAGATACAGGAGCAGTGTCCTCCTGAGGTGGGGTTCAAATCCTCTCTACCTGCTATCATTATAGTCAGACCTATTTATTCCTTCCTGGACATACTTTTCTCAGTAGTATGTCTCTTTTTTTTTTTTTTTTTTTTTTT
>WUAM01000317.1:3001016-3025236 GCA_024336885.1 Actenoides hombroni
ACTCTCTGTTTTGTGTGCTTTTGCTGTGGGGGTGGGGGGGGGTTGGGGGGTGGGGGGGGGGGGGGGGCGGGGGCGGAATGTCAAAGAATGTTGGAAAACCACCACAGGAGTCCTGCAACCATGGAAAACCATAGAATTTACTATAAAATTTTTGATGTTTCTGGCTACCTCTGCTGGAATTGCCTGTCAAGAAAACAAAGCAAGTCAGATTAGAAGGTTGAATGTACATACAACTGAACTCCTTAACAACTTGCTATGCTATCTGCTATCGCTGGAGTAAGAAGTCTGCTTGAAAACACAGGAATAATTTTACATTTTTTAGATGCTTTTCAAAGAGTTATATGCCAAGTGTATAATGGAAATATGTGATGCTCTTTATATCTCCCAAAGTATACAAAATGATAACATCTCCAGTATTAAAACCATCACCAGCCCTAAACTTAAGGCTAAAGCAGACTTATTTGACAACATGTTTTACTAGGATGACAAAAGAACGTCAGTGGTGATGATGAGGAATTTTACCACGAGTAGTGTAGGCTGTTCTGGCAAGTAATTTTTTCTTGATTAAGTTGTATATGCTAAAAAAGCAAGCCTTAAATTTGCAGGGCTAATTTAAGAATAAGATCTCCGGTATTATTAAAGATGGTATTCCAGGCAGAAAAAGTATTATTAAAACAGTATTTACCACATTACATTTCTGGCTACAGGATTATTTTTACTTTTGTTCCTTTTTTGATCATACGTCAGTGGGAATCAGGTCTGAGCTGCCACTGATCCTGGTGGATCTACTTGTAATTCTTATGGCTATTTGGCATATGAAATCCCTGGATCAGTTTAAACTTGCCCTACAGCTTTTGAAGTTCGTGATCAGCAATGAAAATGGTGACCAAACAGGTGTCTCAAAGTATTGTGTAATGATGGGACCACAATACACTAACAAAGGATAGTTTGAAACAACCAGAATATCTACATTCATGATTATTTTACTGGTTTGTACTCACCCTGCCTTGAAACCTAGGAATTTGGGTTTCTTTATAAACTGTAGGAGTGTTCTTTGTTTGTAAAAGAAGAATTGACTTTTCAAACCAGTTTCAAATCCTTTGTCTTCTCATTTTCTCTGTGCCTTTCCTCTTTGACAACCTGGTTGCATGAGTTCAACAAGAGGTCAGCCCTTGTGTTGCCTCTCAAGTGTTGCTAGATGGGTAGTTATCTGAAGGTGTTGCATTCTTTTCCACTCATGAGAACTAGACATTTAAGTAAACCATGTGCATTTGGACTAACTTTTAATATATGTAATACTTCTGCATTATTGCAAAATGACTCTTGGACCAATGTGTTTTCTTACTGCTATTTACAAGCACTGGCAAATTGTGCTTTTGTTCAGGTTTTTAACCCACTCTCAGCAATGTTAGCAGGAGAAACATGTATATTGTCTTAGCTCAAATACTCTGTCACTCATAGTTTCTCCCAACTCTCTTGTGATAATAGTAAGCTCTGAAAAAGAAGAGTGGGGAGGGTGTTAATTTCTATAACACAGTTTGCTAGAATTTATCTATTAATCCGAAAACATCAGAAGTCTCATACATGATAAAAGAAATATTTCTGTGGTCTGTTTCAGATATAATGGTCAGACTGGTCTCTCTACTAGAAGTGCTGTGTTATTCTTTCTTGTTAAGAGCCCTGGATACTACTTAAAAATAAATAAACCAGCTTGCCTCTAAAGTTTGGCAACCTGTATTTTATTTAGGATCCTCTTCTTTTGGCCACATCCTTATAACTGGGCAACATTCAGGATCTTTGTCCATGGGGAAAACACATCCATTTTCAAAATAGTGAATGAAGATACACAATATAAATCAATTTATATTTCCTTGCAATAACTGGCTGAAGAACAACACATACACATGGCTGTTGGCAAAAACGTGCACAAGAATGGTATTATCCAGGGAAGAAAGACACCATGATTTGATAAAAGTACGTATGTCAGTAATCCTTTAATGGTGTAAGCATTGCAAGGTACAACTACAATTGCTCAAGCACAGTAATGTCACATACGGTTAGTATGGATATGTTTGCCAACATCTAGCTCTGGTAAACTTTAGCATCACAGTAGCATAATCTATGACAAGTACCCTCAAATTGCAAAGTTCTCCCAGCTTGCTAATGTCTTTAAGGCCCCTCTGTTGGCCCTGTGAGGCCATGATCCCACTGTATGGGCTCCCAGGCTGCCCCAGATGGGGTGTCAGTGTGGCCTGGAGAAGAAGCATCAGGAACCCTCCTAGAAATCAGTTCTTAGTTGGTGGGGTCTTCAACACTGCTTATCTCTGGTTGGCCCAACCACATAGTCCTAGAGTTACCTTTTTGTCCTTTCAAATCTCCATGACTGGGGGTCTTCTTTACTGCTTCATTCCTCACAGCTCAATTGTTTGTTGTCTCTGGGGAGTTTGTTACAGGACTGCTACAGCTCCAGCATTTTTAATCTATTTACTGTATGGCTTGATAAATGTTAAATCAGTATTTTATTAAATATGTTTAAACAAATTCAACAGTTTTGCTGTTGACTGATTACTTCAGTCAGCAGTCTGCTTACTTCCTGTTTTGCCACAAGAAATGTTAAATGTATTTGAGTAAGGCTAACAATTTGGTTCTTGACTCATCTTGATGGAACATTTCCATTTTGTCCTTACCACTGCTTCATGGTCTTTTGATGCTCTAAAGAGTATAAAACATGATTTTTTTTTTCCCCTCCTTTTCTCCCCACTCCCCCTCCCTTGTTCTGTTTTTGTTTGTTTGTTTTCTTTCTTTTTTTTTCCCCTTTTTCTTTTTTCTTTTTTTTTTTTTTTTCCCCTTTCATTATTTT
Organism: Actenoides hombroni; assembly: GCA_024336885.1. NCBI lineage: Eukaryota > Metazoa > Chordata > Aves > Coraciiformes > Alcedinidae > Actenoides > Actenoides hombroni. The sequence continues at coordinate 3,003,877 of WUAM01000317.1, forward strand.
CTTTAATAATAATAATGATGTATTTTCTGCTCTAGAACTTGAAGGATGTCAGTTTTCATAAAAGGAAAAGATGTAATGCTCTAGACTTGCTAGAAAAAAATACTTTTTACACTGCCTCTGCAACGGGCATAGCAATTCCTGAATTGATTTTTGGAGCTCTCTTAACAACCAACCATACCAACACAATGCTTTGTCCTCTGTGTACTTCATGTGGCAACTAGCCTTTTGCTGGTTCCACTGTCTTTTGACTGAGGGTTTACTAGAGAAGCAAAAGAGCAAGCAGTGAAGCAACTGTAATAATTACCTTTGCACCTTCTCTTTCCCAATTACCCACTGTTTTTTATTTGTGGACAAAACCAAGGAAGGCACTCCTTCTCTCTGGCCAAAGGAAACAAGGCTATATTGCTTGCTAAAATAATTGTGAATTGAAACAATTGGTAGTTGAGAACTGAGTGAAATCAAATCCCTTAACACAGAACCAGTTTAAGTCATTTATGTGATAACATTGCTCCAAGTACCTCATAAAGCAATTTAGTTGTGTCTCCCCCCAATGGAATGCTAAAGAAAATATTTAAATTGGTCATAAAACTGAGAAAGTTAAGAGTTTTACTAAGTGCTTAGCCAGCTCAGCTATTGCTTGTGATCATTTCTTCATGCTATAGCTCAAATTTCATTAGAAGTTGCTTTTCCTTCAACTTAAATATCCTTTAAAATCCTTAGAAAAATGGAAGACACACATGCTTGAACTATTTTTCTTCTACTAAAGCACACATTGCACAAATGAAACTGACTTTCAGATTATGATCTGCACAGTACTATATAATATAAATGCATCTGAAATTTATAGCACCCCACGAACCGTTTAATAATCAGCACTTAAACTGCTGTGTTTCCACAGCAAGCTGTAATAACTGAAGATTTAATACAGAATCTGGTATCTGGACAGTTATTAACATTGTTTTCTTAGTATTTTACTGCCTGCTTGTAAAAATTAGTTTATTGAAACACCATGGTACGTGCATGGTCATATAAACTGTGAAAAAGATCAGGTTGGGTTTTTTGCCAGATGTACAGTGAATGTAAATGAAAGAGTCTACATCTTGAACTTAAACATCCACCCCTGTATACAGGAAAAGTAAATCCTTTCCTACCATACTATTTTGACTTTGTGTAGCTCTTCAGGCTTTTTAACAAACAACTGGAGGAATTTGCTGCTCTGGATATCTGTTTTGTTTGGGTTTGTTCTTTAAACTCTGCTGTCCCCTTTAAAGAAGCATGGTTCTGTCCCTTCCCCCTCTACAATCTGTAAAAAGGAGAAAGGACACTTCAATGTATAATATTATTTTTACCACCATGTCTTGTGCCAACAGAAATGTAGGGTTTAATTCTATTAGATTGCAGAGATAAAAATACACAATGAAATCTCAGTTAATGGTTATGACTTGGCATAGTCATGTTCCAAAGTAAGTATCTTCTCTGATCTTACATATTTTAAGATTTCTTCTTTCATTCTGTCACCTTTGATAATTATTTTAAGGCAAGACGTTAACAACTGTACAAAACAAAACCAACCAAACAAAAAAGAAACCTTTATGTATAGATGGGAAAACTTGCCCAGGTGTGGACGCTGGTGAAATGTAATTTTATTTGACATGAGAAACTACAGGTTGTTGAACAGACTTAAAAATTAGGGTAGGATGTTAAAGACTGATCTTTATTCACCTAATTGATAAAATCGTAGTTGAACTGTCAGAGATAATCCATATCAGCCTTCATAATGATTTTTGTGAAAGAAATCTATCTTGTCCCCCTTTAAGGGGAAAAGAAAATAAAATTAGTAGCTGTTTGAGAAGGATGTCATACCTTAAGCTGACATCTCAGCAGAACGAAATCCAGAATCTGTACAAATAAAACTAGCTTTCATATTCTTTTTGTCTAGACCTTCACTTTCTAAAGGTGGTTCTATATTTTGAGACTTAAAGCCTTCACATACTTCATCTGTAACCCATGACATGTGAATACCTGCTCCCTAGCTACTGTTCTTTGGCTAGATCCTATGTTTTAGAGCCCCTTTATGGATGTTTTTCTTCATTTGCCCACAAAGATAAGTAGCTGAGAAATGAAGCTATACTCTAACTGGAAGGATCCTTCCTAGTTATTTAGTCTGTATTAGTTTTGCTCTAAAAAGAGAAATTTCTCATTAAATTTGGTCTACAGCTAACTTCAAACACTGCACTGCTGCTTTATATATACAGTTATGTTGGAATTTTAGACACCTGACTGTTGGAATTTATTTGATGGGGCTTAAGATATAGACATTAGCATATCACAGATATGGCCAAGAAGGCATCTTGCATCTCTGCCACCTTCTGAAAAATTTAGACACACAGAGGTGCTACCAATATTTTGGATGTATTAAACCTTGGAGGAAAAAAAAAAAAAAAAAGAAATAAAATAAAGGTGTGAAAAGCAGAACATTACCTTCATAAGAGAGAAAGTGAGAAGATTAGGCTTGTCACTTTTTTGCATGGAATTTGTAGACCAAGAGTGAATTTTTTTGTGTGTGTCTGTTAATGTCTTGTTGATGGAAAAGAAATTCCAAAGAATTCTTACTGCTCCTATTTAAAAGAAACCATTAGTCTAAAGTAGTAAAAATATGCAATCCAGTATTTGAAAAGAAATCTAAAAAAGAAGGAACAATTTCCTGTGGAAGAACACTGATTTACTTTTAACATTATGGAATTTATTCTTTAAGATGGCAACTGCTTGTTTGTTGTTTTTTTTTTTTCTAGTGTGAGCAAGTGTTTTCTACATTTACTGGTAGAATAGACAAACAACAAAGAGAACAACTGCTACCAGTCTATTGTACTACTAGCTTTGGATTCATTTACTCATACACAAAAAGAGAGAGCAGAATGATTCTGTAATTCAGGTTGTAGCTATTTTTAGATAAAGTAAGTATATCTATCACATGCTGTAAGTTTATACTGAATGCAAATACCAGAAGAACTGTAACTAAAAGACTATAGATTATGCAACAAAGACACAGAGCACTATTTGACAGCATTGCTAGCCTTTAACCATTTGGAACAACGTTTTAAAAATCCTAAAAAAGCCTAAAAGGGCTTTACGAATTATGTTTCTTTTGTTCCAGTAGAGAATAGAAGTGTCAGATAACAAAGTTTAAATGAGATAAGATATGGCAGAAAGTGATTTCTTTTAATGAAGTTTTCTCCTTCAAATTTGCCCTCCTTGGCTAATAAATCAACTGATGTATATTCTATTAATATGATGGGAGATGTTTCATAAACAGAGGTTTATTCACTATATTCTAGCATGACATGGGGTCTCCTATATGCATATGGTGTATAAAAGAATGTAGAAGGGCTTTGAGTATAATCCAAGCATTTTAGTACTCCTCAGTTGCTCTCCATCACTACAGCTCATTTTCTTTTCAGTCTCAAATTCCCAGCCTGTGAATATACAGTAAATACCATATTGTTTTTCACAAAGACCACTTTTGCTCCAACAGAATTGCAAGAATCATGGCCAAAGGTTTCATAGCTCCAGCACATCTTTTATCATAGGGATGAATTTTACAAACCTTTGTTTTGCCAGCCTAAGGCATTATGAAATCCTAATCCTGACCATTCCATTTTCAAATGACTGAACTAGGACTTTAAGGAATATATCCTAAAGTCTGAGATATGTTTTCTTTTGCCTTTGGTAGACTGGTTTGTTGTCAACATCCATCTTACATGAGCTTAATCTCTATCATGAAATTAAAATTACAGATATATTGGTGATTTCTTCTGGATATAGATATTTAAGGCAGAAAAGTGCAGCAAGAGATTTCATTAACACAAATGACAACAGCATGTGAAAAATTAGGGGCTGCTGTCTAGGTAAAGACAATAATGCAGAGAAAAATATTTTTTAAATCCCTCTGTATAGGATTAAAGTTTAAAAGTCTCTCATAATTACCTTTAATGTGAACTTGTTTTTCGTATCAGCATCTTATTTTAAAATATACAGGCATGCATAAGAAATAAATCCAAATAAAGTATGCAAGATATGTATTATTATGGCTCATTAGTGCTCAATGTGCATTCCAAGTACAGAAGATGCCATCATTCTGCCCTGCTTCTGAACTCCTCAGGGAGTTTTGGGCAGGAAAAAGAGAGAGAGTAATATAGAGACAGAGTAGTCTGTGAAAGAATCATCATCTCCTAGACCACTGCCATGTACTTCAAACACTTTAAACCTGAAATCTTAAAGCCTTATCAAGCAAGAAAAGCTGTGTTTCATGCTGCTTTACCACAAGTGCAAAATTTGCATAAACTGTAAGACAGGAGGGATCATCTCGCACCACTTGTTCCTGAGAAGTCTATATGAAACATTTCAGTCCCGGTAAGGAAACAGTATATACCTGCTCTATGCAGTATAGATGGTGACTCAGGCTGACAAACAATGGTAAACTGTCCACAGAAGCTTTCCCTTTGTTCAAAGACCAGCCCTTGTATCTCTTCCCATAGCTAATTCTCAGCTTCAGCCTTAAGCTTTGTCAGGAAGTACATAAGCAACCAGTATATTTCTTGGTTGACAAATTCACCTGTGTCTGAGAATGAAATGATAGTAACCAGTAAAAGATGAGATTTAACACTACAGTAGCATGTTTGTTTATATAAAAAAGTGACTTGCTTTACAGGTTTGTTTTCCCTTTCTAGCTTTGTTTTAAAAACTGTTGTAATTATTAAAAAGGGTATTATTCCACTAACAGTACGATATTTTACACTTTAAGGCCAGGATTTCTCTTGAATTTGCTATTACGTCTGAAAAGAATTTGGAGCTTTTGAGCTGATGATTGCTCCAATGTCAAGAAAGTCTAAGGTGGAAGTGGTTAAACTTAGTTAAACCTAGCCCATGTTTATATATCAAAGTTGGGTGAGGAAATATAAATCTTGAACAGAATACTCCTTAGTCCACTAAGGAACAAATGCTGTGTGAAAACAGGCTCCAAAAAATCATAAAGTCCTCATTGACTTGTGTTAGCATGTATTACTGAGTCATGTTGAAAGCATAAGACAGAATAAAGGTCTTAAATTCCAATTATATTTACATTGAATATCACCACACGAACCGATATATTAAAGTACAAAATATACATAAGTCAGGGTCAATAAAACTGCAAAAGTAGACCTGAGTGTTATCTGTTTGTAGTTCTTATTTATCTTTCATGTTGCTATTTTCAAGATGTAACAAAGCTAACAATATACAACTAAGTATCCTCATTTTACTTCTGTTTGATTAGAAATATAATGATTTACCTAGGTATCACTGTTTGATCTAACTGCTTATCTATCTGAAAACCATTCAGTCAAATCAGTGTTATAAAATACTTGAATATCTCTAATATACTTATGTTATTGATTTTTTTCAGACTGTTATTGTCTTTCAACCTAATATTTTCATGAACGCTGAAAGGACAAGAGAAAACATACTATAAATCTGTTGGCTCTTTCTTGATAGAGTATAAAAAACTTTTGATCTTTTGAATTTGAAACAACGTAACCTAAAAGCTTATTCTTTTTGGCTAGAATCCCAGAATCCAAATGTCATTCAAAGGATAAATTTTCATAATATACTATTTGGTACTCTATATCTTTGTATAAATGTGGGGGGTTTTTTTTGTATTTTATTATACATTGCTGCTTCCCATGAGCTTTCTCATATTCAGCTTCAACCATTTCATTGAGGAGATAAAAGTTTGGACATTTAAAAAAAGCATTTTATAGAAATCTTTCAGCATGGAAGTATCAGAACTTACAGAAGCAGAAATTTAAAGTGTAGCAAAAGTAATCTTGCTTCATTACTAGATGAAACCAAAGAATTTTACACAAAAGAAAGTGGCACCATATTGCAATCAAGAAATGAGATGGATGTTTCAGACACAGACAGCAAGAACTGTTAGAAATCAGTATTAGAAAAAATATCTTGCTCAAGCTTACTTGAGCAGAACTGTCTAGCCAACACATAGATTTTGATTTTCTTTTTTCTTTCCGACTTATTATCAACATCTAATTGTATGTTTTTTAAAACATGGCTTATGATTGAAGGCAAATTCCTTTGGCAATAGTGAAATACATACTGTGGATAAATAGTGAATACACATGGTGGTGTATATATATAGAATATATATAAAATCATTGTGATCCAATATTTCAGTAAGTGCAAGTCAAGAAAATATTTAGTTTCAAACAACTTTCATTTAATGGGAAAAGTAAGAAATTGATTTGCTGCAAATTAATTTAATATTACTGCATAATACAGCCTTGCAGAACTGTTGTGAAAATTTACCGTCACAGATGGAAAATTTCTATTTGTCTGCCTTTTTTCACAATAATCAATCATCATGATGAATTAATGTTTTTTATTCATTACATTGCAAAATATTATTCATTTCAGCAAGTTGAATACTATAAATATATATTTCTGTATACTTGTCTTTTGTAAATAAATTGTATATTGTAGCTCTGTAGTTTGCTCATGTGCTGGGGATATAATCAGTGTTGAAACGGAAATAGGGTGCATGAGGATTACACAAAAACAACAATTGTACATGGCACAAATTTGCTTTGTTTATTTTTTAATTTTAGGAAGGTTACAGGCATGAATAACTGTAACGTTAGTTACATGATAGACCTAATTTGTAGGTTTTAGATCATAGAGAACTATCTCTAAAGCTTTAAAACCAGATATGTAGTATTCTTCTCATAAAAAAAAAAAATCATATTTAAGCTCCAGGTTATGTCATATCTGGTGCAGTGCTAATGATTCACTACATCTCTGTACATATGTTTGCATATGAGGTATGGGACTAATAGATAGGTCAGGATGGATTTCATAGAGAGGAAGATTGATGATGACTTCAGTGGTCTAACAATATAGCCTAGGTGCACAGCATAGAGCAATAAAATAAATATATAATATTGCGACATCCATAGTGAGTTGGTCCTGAGAAGGCTGAAACACTTCCATAGCTCAGCATATTACTTTGAGTCACTGGAACAGACTAGATAGCTTGATAAATCTAACCCATCTCTGGGATTCTTATGTTTCTGTTGCAGACTTGCATCATAATATCCATACACCTACATCCGTACAATCTATATATGCAGATATTTAAAGGAGAGGACCCAAAAATCTTGCTGGAATTTTTGGAAGGAGACCATATCTAGAGATTTCTTAGGGTACTGAAAAGCCCTAAAATCAATTTGAACTGAGAACATGAACCTATTTTTTTATTTATTTGTGTATCGGCCAAATGATTCAAGCTGGGTGTAGAAACAGTGGTATTTTGTAGAAGATTTTGGTTTCAATTCCAAGTTTCACATAATTTGAAAGGAACAAGTTTCTGGTTATGAAGCCCAGTCCTCCATCATGCACTTCTGTGCACTTGGATGGTTCAGCTCTGTGATGTTCTGTTGGCACGTGGCAGGTACAACTGAGAAATAACAAGTTGTCCTAAAATGTCAACTCTTTTTTACACTCAGAAGCCTAGAAAATGAGTTCTTCTTTCACATCCCTTTTGTCTTTATTCTGTAATGATGGTATTAGCTTTAGCAAAACCAAACAGGTTTCAGCATGAGCCAGTGTTCCACTTGAACCTTCCTTGGATCTGGAATAACTTTTTCAAAGTTAAACTTGCTCATTCAAGACTGTAAAAAAAGACAATTTGAAAGAAAAACAAACAAACAAACAAACAACTACACATGTTTTTCAGCTACATGTAATACCTACCCATATGCTAGTAAGCAGCTACTTTGGCATTGGTTGAATGAAGATATCACTTTTAACCATCTTATTGAAAGTGTTCTGTATACCGCCAAAATTAACATGAAAAAATTGTTTTGATGCCAGACAAAACATTTTTATGAGTTTGTCATTTGACACTGTAGAGCTGATTGAGGTGCTGCAGAGGGATTCTGTTGCATGAAGATATCTGTCAATGATGGGGCATTACAGTGGGTGAGAAACTTCAGGTTTTAGAAGAGATAGAAGACTGAGGGTAAGAAAACTGAGCTGGAAGTGACAGAGGGGCTAGTTTCAACAAATACCTAGTGCTCCCAGAGTTCATGAGAGGGGTTGGAGTTGTTTGGATTACTAAAGAAAATCCAATTATTGTAAGTAATATAGTATGTAAGGCAACAAGCTAGTTTTACCAAAAAAAAAAAAAAAGAGGGGAAAGAAAGGCAACAAACTCAACCATTTATTTGCATAAACAGTGGCATTTTTTGTTGCAGAGTGAAAGTCAGTGACTGAGGAGATAACAAAGGCATCTGTATGAGTGTTTATGAGCGCAATTGCATCTGCCAAAGGGTAGAATATTTTTCCATATCCAGCTGGATGATGCCAGAGCTGAAGGTTAGCTTTAGATCTGGGATATATGGTATAATTTTCTTTTTGGTATCACTGATTTAAATATAGGGATTGAGCTATGCAAGAGTGGGAAGCAGATAAACTACCATTAGCATCATTCTAGTAACACCAGCTGCAGTGAATACCAAACACATTTATACTTAGCAGGGGAAAGTAAATGTAGCTGTACTGAGATTTGAATATCTATTAACAGCTTGTCCAGTGACTGAGATTAGTCTAATCTCATGTGAGTTGGTATGCTTCACTCACAAAGTGTTCTGCTTAACATTACATTAATCGCTGTTTATGAAAAAAAGAAAATCATAAATCTCTACAATAAATCAGACTAACCTATAGTTTATTAGGTCCATGCCTGATCATAGATAGAATTTATTATTTCCTTCCTCTAATATCAACACACTAGATAGACTTTCAACAGTTCTGGCATTTAAACCTAAAATTTAGAAGGTGCTTTTGTTCTTGGCTTCTCAATGTGGTCTTTTTTAATATAAACCTGTAATTTGTCTGCATTTTTTTTGATAGGAAAACAGCTGCCAAACAGTCTTTTGCTGCTGTAGAAACCTTTTCAGTCCATATTATAAAAGATTTAACCTCTTCTGAATTTCCCACAAAAAAAGGTATGTTTTTCATATTTTTTAACCAGAGTAGATTGTTCATGTATTTTTCAGTAAAAATCAATGTATAGTAACACAGGAGCTACTAAGATATTTTCAGTCACACTAGCTGTGTTGAATTGTGAAGATATATGGCTTAGTTTCTTTTAAACTTTAGTGAATATCTGTGACATTACCTTTAAAAATTAATGTTAAAAAACCATTTTCTCAGGGTACACCAGAAAGGCTGTTTTGGGCTTCATTGGTTAGGATTCAGGATAGCCTCTCTCTGTTTTAGTGCTACCATCTAATATGTGGCTGCAGGACAGTGTCTTTGTCCGTTCAGTTGTGATCAGCTATGTTAACTCCGAGTGGAGCATAGCCTGGTTTTTATCCCAGTTTTGTGAGTGTGTGTCACTTTGGACTAGTATATAGGTGAGTGTCACCAATTAGAATCCATGTTGAGTAGTGTATATGATATATGTATATGACTGTCTATGAAATTCTTGCTGGTTGTGACCCAACTAAATCCTGAGGCCAAGACATGCAGAAATCAAGTCTTCAGAAAAACCTTGAAAGCATATGGTTAAGCTTAACTGATTTCTTTATGATTTAAGTTGAATGCATGGTTAATGTGCTTCTCTTGATGTTGACTTTGAGTTGCGCTGAGAGAAGCTGAGGGTGATAATTGTCTTACATGATTTTGCCAGCGGTTTAATAATTATAGCGTTGGAGAATTCATGGATATTTTCTCATGAGAAAGAAAAAAAATCCTTCCTGGTTGTTTATTCAGCTGCAATAGTAATAGACAACCTGAGCATTTCAGAGGCACTTGTAAAATTGCTATTGACTTCTCTGTTTCACAGACCAATATTTATATATCTGATGAAAAAAATAGTTACAGTTTGGACTAGATGAGTAGTGGAATCAGAGGCGAGATAAAGTCACAGTGATAAAGAAATACAAGTAACTCTCAAAGTTCGTGCATGTATCAGTCAATGCATGGTAATTCATTAGAAATCTGCCTTAAGAAACATGCCCTGAACATTTATTTCAGATGGATCAGAGGCAGTGGTGTTGCCGAATGCTGAGTGAACTATGTCAGTTTTAAGAATTCTAAACATCGAGTTAGATACGTTTTAAAGACATAACAGAGATTGACTTAAAACAAATGTTAATCTCACCTACTTTATCAAACTAGGATAATACATACAGATTTTAGACATATTTATTTCCATAAAGAAAACAATTGAATGCTTCTGTCACCATAACCTTAGTAACTTTCTAGGCTGTCCTTTTCTTACTTGACTGACTTGTATTATTAGAACACCATGCTAAATACATCATGTAGTATTTTTCTATTTTGCTTTTCAAGAGGGTTATGGACACTAGAACTTCAAAATTATCTAGCACAAAAATGTTATTATTTCTGAAAAGAACAAATAATAATGTATTTAAAAGTGAGTTTTCTCTTTACATGTGTTTTGGATATATCCTGGGGATATGTTGTGTAGTATGAGGAGGAAAGTGGACAAGTTAGAAATTGAGAAGGCAATATAATTCATACTAAACTGATTTGTCTTCCTATGTGCTTCATATAGATGAAATGGGAAAAGAGAAAGCTTTACTCCATTCCTTTTGCCATTTTAGGACATAAGTAAAATTGCTTGTCCCCTGGTTTTTCTGAATCTAAGGCTTTGTAGACTCCAAGCTTCATTCCTAAGCATTATGGAAGCTCTATCAAGTGCTCCAGCAGATATACATCATCAGACACCCATCTGGGCTGACAGGATATTTTTGAGAAGAGCTTGTGCTTAATTGGAGATGTTATGAAACTACTGTTTGGATCATCAAAAAATATTTCCTCTAAAACAGAAGGAGCAGTAAATTTTCATAGTAAGAAAAGATGTTGCATTTACAAGAGCAATAGCTGTAATCATTCTTGTATTTCTTGAAAGCCAAAATAATTGCCTTCATGAAACTTCACAATCTTGACTAATAAAAGTAGTAGTAATCAGAAATATCTGTAATAATATATAAATTTGGTATTTTGTGCCAGATCATATATTTCCCCCCCTTCAAGAAAAGCCTGGTACAGAGGAATAACAAGAGATAAAAAATGTGTCATTTTCAATCTTTGGTGGAGATAAGAACATAAAAATTTTCTGTTATCTTTATAAATATAAGTGGAGGTGCTTGTTCTCCAGTCTTAAATTTAACATTTGAAACATTGCTAAAACTAGTGCTTTGTGCCTTAAAAAATGACTCAGTCTTACCTTGTTTCAAGTAATTTTCCATCTATTTCAGTTCACTTGTGTTTGGTCATAAGATTAAAGTGGAAATATAAAAGTAAAAGTGTTGTTCTTGTCATTCTTCAGTTGTTTTTTTGTTCATTATGTCTCATTTTGGGCACAATGATTCGACACTACTTAGCAGTAGGTCAAAAATAACACTGAGAGTTGTCACCCACAAGTAAACAGTGGAGGCTTGAGAAGTCAGGTGCTAAAACAGAATTTTGTGATTTCCCTTGTGCAGGGTGTTACCAGTAGCTGAGCACTGATGGATGTAAAGCTGCCACAGCTCCTTGTCCCCAGGTGCAGCCAGTGGAGAGGCTGAGCATGTATGGCTGTGTATTTGCTTAGTAAAAACTACAGCTGACAATCTGGATTGGAGGAATTGTACCACAATAGTGAGTACCCACATAATTGAAAAGAAATATTTATTTGTGCTTTGCAAAGTTAATTTTGGGAAAATTAATGTGGGACCTAGTTATTAGTACACAGACTATCTGAACCATGACTACAGAACCCAATACTTTTCCGTTGTGCCACTGAATTTGAAGGACAACAAGCAAAAGTCTGTGGGAGGAAATGCTCCAGAACCAACCTTTATCATGCCGCTAAGTTACAGGTTCCATTCCCATCACACCTCAGAGTTGTCCCCTCTTGTCATGATCATCCATATAGATGGGAAGATGTTGACAATCAGAAAGATAAATGCAGTGAGATAGACTTTAATGTGATGGTTGTCTGTATTGTTAATTTCTTTTTGTCTCAGCGTGAGGACTGTCTGGATTGTATGTTATAAAGCTATATGGACTTATGCTATAGAAACAGAAAGGACAAAGGCTCTATTAAGATTGTTAGCTGTAAAATAAAATTTCTCTAAAAATCTTATTGAAAATAACTAAAGTGTGTGATAAAGTATTTCTCCATTAGAAAAGGATAAACAATTGCCTAGAAAGATCTAACAGGAGAGGTGAGAGCATAACAATGTAGGTTTCTACATTAAAATAAAACAATAACAACAAAAAAACCCAAATAAAACACTTAGCATAAATTATTTCCAGAATCTATTTTCTCCACTGGCAGATGACAGTGATTATACTAATTATATTTGTATTTTCTGCAGAAGTTTATGGATAATGTATGAAATTAAAATATTGCTTCAGATTTTGTTTGTCTGATGTTAAAATTACAGAGAGAAAAACTTTATGTGAACTTTTTGAAAGCAGTAATCTCAGGAAATGGGCAATCCAAGTTTAGCATTGTTTTGGCATTACATTCTCTTTGCAGTAAAATGCTGAACAGATGTATCTGATAGCAGTTGTAACCTATTCAGAAGGAAGACTGCCAGTGCTAACCTACCACTGGTAGAAAGCAATAAAGTGTCTCTGGAACCTGTTCACTACATATGGTTTGCCTGAGGTTACTGTCTTGCCTTTCTTATAATGTTACCCAATAAATTACAGAAAATATGGACTCATTTTGAACTTAAATGAAATAAGACAAAAATAATTAAAAAAAAAAGAGCAGATTGTGAGGACTGCTGATTATTTTCATTTCAGCCATGAATAAACCATTTATAAGGCTAAACTATTAAAAAAAAAACCCCTAAAATAATGCTACTAAAATATCTTTGCTGTTGCTTAATATACTTATTTTCTTTTCAGAAAGAAATGCTATTGCAGCCAAGACTTACACAACATCTGCTCTGTTAATTATCAATACATTGCTAAGCTCTCTATTTCCTTACTCAAACATAATTCTTTAAAACATTATGAGAAACAATGGATTTAGTAGTATATCACTTGGGGATTTGATGTACTGTTCAACTTAGATTCTTTCATTCTGTCCAGATGGAATTCATAAGAAGCTGTGGGGGAGGAAGCCTCTAAACTATTGCCAAAAAATCTTTACTGTACATGCAAGATTTGCAAAAATGTTGAAAGAACAGGTTATCCAACAGTAGTCTGTAGGGAGCAAAAGAATAGATTTTACAGATAAATCAGTTACGTCCTTTATGTAAATTCAAAGGTAACTCTGCTTCAGAGTGGAGAAAGCATATATCACATATACTGCAGCTTCTATGTGAAGTGAACCATTTGCTTAATTAATTCCTGCATCAGTTTCTACAATGGTAATACTTAAAAAGTCATGAAGCAACAGGTAAGGAGTTGAAGTCTTCCTATGGTATATATCAAAGACTAGGACTTCAGAAGATAAAATAAAGGAACAAAAAAAAATGTTTTAAAAAGTCTGTATATTTGATTTTAAATTATGTACATTTGAAAAAAAAAAAAAAATCAAAGTGTAGTTTCAGTTACCTAAGGTGGGATTTGTGTCATCTGCATCTCTGCTTGGCACCTTGACTTGCCTTTAAGTCAAGAGAGATGAGCTGCCACTTTTAGTAAGCTAGCTAACTTGGTTTTGACAATTACTGTGCATGAGGAGAGCTATTAATATTTATATTTTTCCATTTTTGCTACAGGTAGCCTAGAGAGGCAAGCTCAGATTTTCATGTTTAAATTGACCAGGTGAATCCTTCCCCCATGGTCACAGGTATGTCATGCTACTGAGTTTATGCTGTGAACACAAATGAGCTAACAGACAGTGCAGCTTAACTTTTTTCTTAATTTATTTCTTCATTTGCTATACACATGATCCTCTTCAGAGAGTGTAAATTGTCCTGTAATTCAGCAGACAGGAGTCGAGCCCAGGCCAAATGGCATGTATGTTCATTTGGGTAAAGGGATGAGATACAGAGATATTCATCTTTGGGTCTAGGTGTGCTCTAGGTAGGTGAACCTTGGACCATCTTATTACATTTGTCTGCTTATTAGACATGTTTTGTATAGATGAGTCCTCTGGAATATGCAGAGATTTGATGTGATGGTCAAAAAGACTTTTTCCCCAGGAAATGTATTAGTTTATTACACTATATTATATCTAGTAGGCTGTATTTTAAAATATGTATAATAATCTTCAGGTCTTCAGAAAATGTTGATTAAAAAAGATTAACTACATAAATAAATTTAGAGAAACTATTGAGTGGTACCATTAAGATTCTTTTACTTTTCATCTTGACAGTTCTTCTTGAAGGGACAAAAAATTTTGCTCTTTAAGAACAACGGGCCTCATTCCTAGCAGTCTTAAATCAAGTCAAGGTAGCCTGGGGAATTTATAACAGAGAAGGATCTGCACCACCAGGTAAAATTATTCCCAAAGGAAGATTCCTGGTGTAATTCCAATGAAAGAGTTGAATAAATGTGTCCCTTTAATCACATATGAAAAAATCTAACTTCCTCATATGCAATGTTGCTGTCTTGCAGAGATTTGTAATATACTTTTTCCTATCTACTCAGTGGCTGAATTAGAATTAATAAGAACTAATTAGAACTAATAAGAGTTTTCTTCTCATATGCAGCCAATACTATTATTTTATTCTTTACTTTTAAAACAGTGAAATATTTTTCCAGTAAATAAAGATTAGGTTGTCTCAGTAGACTTAAAATCTTTATGAGTATTTATTGTGAAATATGTATAGCTGTACCAAACTATTTTAAATGTAGTCTGTAGTATAGCTCAACAAAGCTATGTTCTTTATTTTTTAAATTATCATCTCTGTGTATTAACCTAATATCTACAAAGAAATTGGAAACACATAGGCATTTGGAATAAAATAGTAAGTTACAAGCAGCATGATGTATGTTAGGAATTAATTTGGTATTGTTTTTTCTGTTGTCTGAACATAATAGAATATATTATAAATATCCTTGAGTTTTTGTAGCGCTTTGAAACTACTGATGTTGTTTAGAAGCACAGTTACTCTATTTTGGCAAATTTGAAATGATGCAAAAGTAACAATTTTTTCTTGAAAGTTAGTATCCTATTTATGCAAGAAATCTGAAGCCCACACAGAGCATTTACAGTGATGTCACAGAATGTTTTTGTTCGGAAGTGACCTTAATGATCATCTTGTTCCAAATGCTCTGCCATGGGCAGGGTCACCTCCCACTGAATCAGGCTGCTCAGAGCCCCATTCAACCTGTCCTTGAACACTTCCAGGGGTGGGACATCCACAACCTCTCTGGGAAACATGTTCCAGTGTCTCATCACCCTCACAACAAAGAAATAATAATGATTTGTGTATACCTTCTAAATTTAGTCTTCAGTAAAAATTCTTAAAAAGGTACTAGTCAGTGTATAGGCTCACAAAAAAATCTGCTAGAGGTATAGAGGAATACTAATATCATTGTTGAACTTCATAGAAACAGTTATTATAATCTTTCTGACATTCCCCAGAAAATAAACTTCATAATAACAGATGGATCTTCAAATGCAATAAATAACAATTATGATAACAATTCTGCTAAAGAAAAATTAGTTCTCCACTGAAAATAGATTTTGCTTTTTTTTATCCTAGGGATTTATTTTGATCACATGTAGTTTATAAATGAAATAGCTATGTTTGACAACATACAATGTTTGTTTGCACAATTTAGTAGAAAATTAAGATTTTCTGCTAGCTTTCATCTGAAGAAATTATGCAGTGAAGGTCAAATGCAAGACTCAGACAACTTCAAACTCATACAGGCTTTTTTTCAAAGTTATTTTTAAAAGCTTCTGATTTACAAAATTGTGAATCAGCAGTAAAAAGGATAATATAAAATTAAATGCATAAAACTTATGTTTAAATAACATGAAGGCTGTGACACAAACTGACAAAAGCCAGGAAATTTAAAGTTAAGGCTCTAACTCTGGCTTTAAGTCATGTCATGGAAAAACAGAGAGCATTACAGATAGAGTGTCAGCCTTAGCTTTCAATTTCCTGGCTTTTGTCAGTTTATGTCACAACATTAATTATGTTTAACATAACTTTTGGATTTAATTTCCTTGCCTATTTGTCTGAAACTTCCTGTTGTTGTTGCTGTTGTTTTTACAAGGGAAAATAAATTTCATTACAGATAAGAAGGTTCATGTTATTTAGTAGAATTTTTTTTTAGTTAATTTTTTTTTTTTTTAAGTTGTAATGGTTTTGGCTGTGATAGAGTTAAATTTCTTCAAAGTAGCAGGTATGGGGCTGTGTTTTGGATTTGTGCTGAAAACACCATTGATAGCACATGGATGTTTCAGTTACTGCTGAGTAGCACTTACAGAGCACCAAAGTCTTTTCTGCTTCTCACACTGCTCTGCCAGGGAGTGGGCTGGGGGTGCAGAAGAGGTTGGGAGCAGACACAGTTGGGACAGCTGACCCCAAATGACCAAAGCAGTGTCCCAGATCATATGATGTCATGCTCAGCAAAAAAAACTGGGGAAGAAAGAAGAAGGAGGGACACAGAGTGATGACTTTTTTCTTCCCAAGACACTGTTACACATGATGGAGCCCTGCTCTCCTGGAGACTTTTTTACCTACTTATTGAAAATTGTGGTCTATGTATTTTTTGAAAAAGCCTTTTGCCTATTAAAAAAAATGAAAAAAAAACCAAAAAAAAACCCCCGCTAAGACTATGTATACCAATTTTCAACCTAGCACAATTTTAAGGCCAGAATAGATATCATAGATTAAATAAAGCCATGGTTTCTTAGGTGTTATGACACCTTCTATTCTGCAACACAAAAATTCGCAATTCCAGACAATGCAGTCCCATTGTACAGGGAGAGGAGGCATCTGGACTGGCTGTCCTTGCCACAGCGCATGTAGAAATTGGTCAGGGTATTGAGTGTACAGGAGCTCTGCTCTGAGTGAAAACTGCAGAACTAAGGCTGCAGTTTTATTAGTTTAATCTGTGATAAAATAAATGTATTGCAATCTCTTCAACAAAATTGGTGGTCGGTGTGAAATATTACCCGGGCTGGTAAGTCAGCTAGAAAAGACTGAAGTATGCATGTGATGGTTTACTTATACCTTCTTAAAGTACAAAGCTCATAATATCAAAGGCACCCAAAATGCCACTGTATTGCAGACTAAGAACAGACTTTACAGATATTAATGAGGGGAGTACGGAAGAACAGGGATTGGTATCAGTTGTCTGGTGAATTCGACAGTATGACACTTTGCATGGCTTAGTAATTCTTTTAAATATTAGAAACCTGTAGGCTTTCCAGAGAAAGAGAAGTCAGAATAATATTGTAGAATTACAGCTGCTTCCTCTAGAAGTTTCTGGTCTCCATAAGCACCGAAGACCAGATTATTGCCTTGTGAGTTAGTACTTGTAGCAGGCAATGCTTCGACACTCTGCAGATGTAATTCTACCCTTTAGTGTTTAATTCTCTGATGGTTCCCATATTTCAGTGGAAAACAGAACCATTAATTTTAGCGTACTTCTCATTATCAAAAAATATATGTACTTATTTATGTATTTATTTAATTTATGCAGGTCATCAGGACATTTGTATTAAGAACAATAGATTTTTACCTAAAGCAGGAACCCCTAGGTACTAGCCATAAATCTCATCTCACTTGGTGCACTCTTTCAGTATTACATCTACCTTGGAACTGGAGTTTTGCATCATGCTATCCTTAGAAACCTGGATGTAACTCAGTGACTTTCAAAGCACTTATTCCCCAGCTTCTGTCTTTTCAGGAGTTTATGTTTGGTGTGGCTGATGAGAAGCATTTAGATCCAAATTTGAACTCTGAATTTGGAATAGGAAGCTTTTAGGTGTGTAAATAAATAAATTTCCAAACAGTAGAAATTGTCAACAGACTTTAAACTTTTCTAGTTTGATATTTCATTACAACTAAACAGGACAACTTTTCTACTTCAGTTACTGGAACTGTACAGGCCATATAAGCATTCCTTGAGGAATGCCAGACCTTGGATCTTTGGTCTTGATTTGAGATTTTGCTTCCTTGTGGTTCTTCATGCCTGCTTTACCTCCCCTTGTTCATCAGGAAAATCCAAGTCTCAGTGACAAAATTACATGGCCAGCTTTCTGTGTCTAATACAGGTAAGTTTCAGATTTAACCTGTAAGCACTTTAAAGCTGTATTTTTGTAGCTTAGGATTCCTGTAACAGGCAAAAAACTCCTTCAACTGTGGACATGGGTTTCATAATAAATCAGGAACAAATATGCAAAACCAGTAAAAGTAGATTACTTAAATGACTTTACCTGGTCTAAGTTGGAATTTTTCCTCTCTTTCACTACTGGCAAAAATCCATGGAATAGACTGTGCTTGAAGATCTTGGGAGCAATCTGTTCTCTGTAAGAGGTCAGGCAGCTTAATTGGTCTCTTTACTATTAAATAGCTTTCAGTATATATCTTTTAACGGCTAAAGTAGTTGTGAGATTAAGAAAAATTTTGTCTATCTTAAATACAATAGAATTTTCTTTTGAATAATACCTTGTGATTTTTGCTCAATTTCAGTTTAGTGAAATAGTTTAGAATGATGTATCCAGACTAAGATTCCTACCACTCTTACTATCACATATATAAGTAAATGACCACTGAAGTCAAAGGAATGTTTTCTCTAGACTGCAGTATGCTTTATCCCAGGCTCAAAATTACTTATTTTTTTTTTTGTCTGCTCTTTGTTTTTCTGTTTTTTGCACACACTAATATAATTTGATGTCACAGTTTTGGGTTGTGATTTGATTTTTTTGTGGTGATTTTTTTTTTTACACACACTGCCACTGAGATTAATTTCCCTGTGTCTCTTTCATTTATATTTCTAATTGATCTATACATATTGGTCTAACTATATATTTATAAGTGGTCTCAGGTATCTAAGATATTCATAAGAAAAGGCATTACCTTTATAGGAAATAAAAATTTGACTGGTAAGTTTATGTGAATGTATCGCTACATAAAAAAATTATATTTATTTTTTAATATATAACTGATAATAAAAAAGCTCTCTGATGAGCTGTAAAGTACTGGTGTGAAAAGCTACTTCTTAGTCACCACTATATACAATTTTCTAGAGAGCCTTTCACTGAAACAGTCATTTTTTTATACTTTATCTGCTAATTTTGTATGTTGCCATACTTTTTTCAGTAACCTAAGACCTATATGTTTAAAAATTAAACATTTCCTATAAATGTTTTAGAATGTGATCTCACATGTTCTAGACTATAATTCTTAGTTTATTTTACAGTTTCTTATTATCGTCAAGATAGAGACACAGCTCAAAAGAGGAAGCTGTGCCAATAAATTGTTATTTTTCTGTCACCAGCCTTTCTGCTTATTAGTCTTTCTTTTAAAATTCCTTATTTACCGCATTCAGCAGGACTGCAAACTTCTGCAATAAAAGCTACATCTGTTTCTTCCTTTTTTTTCCTTTTGCCTTCTGCTAAATATGCCCCAAATATGGTCAACAATGGCCTATCTACCTAGGAAACAAGCATCAAAAGTCTCTTTTATTTTGTTGCATTCTTTCCTTGCTACTCTAAGAGGAGCATGTTTTATAGCACTTACAGCATGTCAGCAGTAGTTGCAGCCATAGGGAAGACTGAGCCATAATCTCCTACTGACACTTCTAACCAGAAACTCTCTGCGGTGGCTCCAGACTCCAGTGACAGCAGCACCAGCTGGCTCAGTGTCCATGTGGGCTGGTGTTTGCCTCTTTTCCACTTCTATTAGGGAGTGTCTGTTGGGCTAAGTTGTCCCGAGATGCCCACAAGCTGCCCTGGTACAGTGCCTCCAGAATGAGAAAGGGTAACAGCTCTTGTTGGGCATGTGACCCTATCAGCAGTTCGTGACTGTGGGTGAGACCTCCAACCTGTAACTTGATGCTGGGAACACTTCAGCCACTTAGGTCTGTTTGCAAATGTGCTGTTGTTCATCTAGTTCTGGCTGGGGACGCCCCAGGTAAATTTCTGGTATAAACAAGAGAAAGTCCTGGGTTCAGTACTCAGGAGAGCCCACCCAACAGTTACTGTTCTTCCTTTGTAATGTTAACTGTTACTGACAACCATGTAGGAAAAGAAAATTTCAAAGCATGGCTTCCCTTTGAGCGCCCAAAAATGAATTATTAAAATAACATTTTGTGAACTATATATTCTGTCTCACATATATATTGTTTCAAAATGATCAGCCTTTTTGTATTGTGACATGAGAGGAAAAAATTGCTTTGATTTTGGAGGAAATGCAAATCACAACAACAAAAAAATAAATAACAAGCCAGAACTCTTTGTTCTGTAGACAGGAGTTCAAAGAGACAAATGAATGTTTTCTATTCCTGCAACCTTGATTTGGCTGATAGATTGTTTTGCCATCACTCCCTGTGCCACAGAGCATGACAGAGACCTGTTTATTCCAATGGTGCCCGAGACTGTAATACCACCCCTACTCTTTAACAGCTGGAGTGCATGGCATAATTGCACACTTCTGACATTTTTCATGGAATCATAAAATGGTTGGGGTTGGAAAGGACCTTTTGTTCCAACCCCCCTGCTATGATCAGGGAAACCTCCCACTAGAGGGAGGTTTTTTGTTTATACATAATGACTTGGGGCAAATAACTGACTTATTAAAATAAAAATAATGATAGCTTTTATGAGTTAAAATGAAGAAAACTCTGTACACACCCTTCATTTGATTTCTCATTTTGGTTGCATTAATAGAAGTGTTACTTGTTTAATTTTTGGTACTTTTCCAATTGTCCTGGTTTGAGTGAGAACAGAACTAATTCTGTTCAGTGATTTTACTTTTCAGGTTAGTTCTTCTAATTGACTGCACTTTCTGAAGTTAGCAGCCTGTTTTCACAGACAGTGTCTGCTTTAACAATGATAACACCCCATATTTAGAGGTACTACCAAGGATTGGTGTGCAGAAAGATCCTTGCTTATACTTGCTCCTGTGAAGACTAAGGTCACTGCTAAATCTTGTGTGCCACATTGCAGGGGTGCAGAAAGCAAAAGGCCACACCTGCAGGGAGGAGAGGACAGGACAGGTGACCCTAAACTGACCAAGGAGGTATTCCATCCCATATTTGTCATATTCGGTATAAAGCTGAGGGATCACAAGGGTCTCTTCTCTTCTCTTCTCTTCTCTTCTCTTCTCTTCTCTTCTCTTCTCTTCTCTTCTCTTCTCTTCTCTTCTC
>WUAM01000317.1:3055087-3079049 GCA_024336885.1 Actenoides hombroni
CTGCTGCAGAGGATTTTAAAATTTGTAACTATTAAAAAAAAACCACTTCAGTATTTAACAGGTATCAAAGGCAACTTCAACAAAATGTACACAGGGATCAGCTGCCCCAGAACCTAAGGCATATAGACCCATGCAGGCATTTTATTCCTTTGAACTTTTCTGTAGAAGATTTAAATAACAAGCACCCTGCCTCTTCCATATTTTATCAAGAAATTAGGTATTTATTATGATCTAAAATATTTCTTAAGTTTCTAGATTGATTAATTAAAAAAAAATGTTGACCCTTATCTTCATGAAAAGTGATGCTCAATTTAATGTTCTTGCGAAGTTTTACTTCCAGACATCCTAGCTTCAGCCTTTAAAAAAATTAAGTAACCCTACTGACTACTTCACAACATGCAGCTTATGAAATCATGTAGCTCAAGAATGAATAATCATGGTCATTAAGAAAATTCGTATTTAAACTCCTATTCAGCTCTAAACAAACTCACTGGTAATGTTTCCATTGGTTTTGGGAAGGAAGAACCAGAAGATTTTAGATTTATTTTTTTTTTCGTGATGTTGCATTTAGGATGGAAACATTTTTTGGTCAGTTCTCATCAGTTCAGGTCTATATTTTCATGGGTAGAGAGCAACATGGTTTCCAAGGTTACTATAGAAAAACTCATAGTGGACAATGGTAATTCTTCCCCATGGGAACTCCTTTCAGTCACCATAATCTTTATTTTTCTCTAATAGAGGATAATTATGTTCATTCATAAAATACAGAGCAATGCCTCAGCATCTTTTTATGGTGTGGTTTGACTTTATTGTTTTTATGGAAAAAGATAGAAGTAGTTATAATGAACAAAGGCTAATTATGTATTGTATAAAAGGATAATTATTATCAGTTTTAAATTCTTCCCTTCAGTTTAATTTAATTTACTGTTCCTTCTGTGGATATTAGCAGAAGTAAAAAGTGTCCTTGTACTTACCTGTCACCACATACTTGTATGAGTACTTTTGGTATAATTTCTTATTTAACCCTTCTTACAACAAACTTTTTTTTTTAAATTTTATTTTTTAGGGCTTGTTTTCGTATACTTTTTTTTCCCCCACACCTCTGAATGTCCTGTGTTTCTACTTCATGCCACTGTCTCCTTGTATGGGGAAAAAAAAAAAAGAATATTAAAGATAAGGTCTAGTGGAATACTGTTGCTTATTTTTTACTTTATATTTGTTTTGGTTGGTTGTTTATAAAGGAAGTGTATTTGGGGGGAATTCTTAATGCAGTTACTCCTTTGGATTTTTTGTTTTACTTTGTTTTGTTTTCAAAACAAATTTCTACTTGTTCCAGGCAGAATGTTGTGCAGATTCATATTCCAGACTGAACAGGGAAACCTTGGAGTGCCTTTTCAGGGATTACATAGGAAATCTGATGAAAAAAAACTTTGAATGTGCATTTACATCTCATCAGAAAATCTTCAGTGTTTGTCAAAAACATTACTCTGTAATGTCAACATTAAAACTGGACAAATAATATTTATTCATAGTCACGAAGTGTTCTGAGTTCAAGTGAAGAAAAGAATAGGGAGGACTTGTCAATACTTTGAAATATAATATCCAGGCCCTGCCCTTGGTCCAAACACTAATATATGTCCTTTATTTTTATGTTGTCTTGGGTATTTTGCTTAATCTGTTCATAGTTGTTGGATTTTTAAAGACTCTGAGACACTAAAGTCTCATTTATTTCACTAGAATGCAGACACTTAGATAATCCTTAAAACATTATTTTGGATTCACAAATCCACTCAAGTGCTTTTTACTTTTGATATTAAGTCCGAAGTTCAGTGTCTCAAAAGAGCTGGCCAGTGAGGCACTGTGCTAAGGGTGTCTGAACTCATGCCAATTCATTCAGTCATCTGATTCCTCAATGTGTCAGACTTGCCAATACCTGCAGGTGGCTCAGGGCTGGAGTTGTGCTCCAAAGAGTCAGGGAACTTTCCCTCTTCTGTGGACCCCAGAAACATGTGGTAGAGCAGGGAAATAAGATCAATTTACCCTCATGGCAAAATCACAGTGACTAGGATATTCCTTGTCACTTGGACAGCTGAAGTTCAGGTACTCCTCAGGCTGAAAAAAGATTTAAATCCATGGTTTTCCCAGCCCACAGATTAAACCATGGCACTTTGAGACAGTTCTTTAAGTCCTCTTTCCAATGATTATCTGAATGCTTCTTGGGCCAGGAGAAGCATGAAGTAGAGAAATGTGTTGTCTTTCACATCTTTGATTCCTCAATATATATTTTATCTAACAACCATGAAAGAACTAGACCCCAGTGGAACTACTAGCTGATGATGTTTCTTCTACTTGCTTCAGAGGAGGTGAATCTTCATTATCAGAAGATAATGATTTATAATACAACCATCTGAAAGCATGATGAAACATCAAAGACTACAAAGATAGCATAATAATGTTCAAATAAATTAAAATAAATAAATAAATATCTTATTAGAGATTAAAAAGGTTACTAGTTTTGAGGGAAAAAGTCACATGTAGCAATACTAGCAACAACTCCTTCAAAATAATGTAACATATCCATTAAAACTGTTGTGACATTCAAAGGCTGTTTTTGCTGACACATGGATTAATAGGAAAACTCATTCTTGGATTATTCTTTTTTCAACCTAGAGCTCTCTCCAGATTTATTTTATTTTTTTTAATTTAATGTAATGAAGATATAAAATCTGCATAAAAATAAACATTTATCTATATTGGAACAATTCCAGTTTTGCTGCATAGTCTTTGTGGACTATCAGACACCTACATTTCTGTTGAAGTTGAATAGGACTTCAAGAATGAAACTTTCTCTGAAAGCTGTGACATCAGTAAACTGTATTATTCTGTAGGAACATAGACTTCTATGCATCACAGAAGAATTAATTTTCAAGTAATCAGTTTGATAATTACTTAATAATAAATAGTAATTAAACCTTAACAACAAATTATTAATAACAGTAACAGGAAAAGAAAAGTTCACATCTCATTCTTTACTAGCAAAGTATGTAAATCATTTGCATCTGAAAAGCACTGTCTTTATTGCAGCCTTTGATCATACTTCAAATTTTTCAGCTACTGTAAGAATAGTCAACTTAATTGTCATTACCTTAAACTGGACTTCTGTTTGATTTTTGGTGTTAACCAAAGAGAGTTTTAAATCCCAGAGAAAATCTAAAGGAAACACCTATTTATATGTTTATTCTCATGCTATTTGAAGGGTACTGAACAGGAAGGCAGAACAGAGCTGGGACTTTCTCATTATCCCTTGAGGGAAGTGATTGTGTCTATCCAGAGATACAACATGAAACAGGTTTGTCTGGATCTGTTGTATTTGTCTTCATTGTGTTGTAAGGATAAAACATTTTTATGTTACAAATAAATTATCTTCCTGTAACCTGTGATATGTAAAATATTTCCCTTTAATACTTCTCCACTAACGGGAAAAGTTTACGTAACTCATTCATGTGAAGGTGATAATGTTACTCCAGTCTGTAGATGGTAAGGCTGCTTCCTTCAGCTTTAGTCAAAATACAATTTATATGCTTCTAATGGATTTAACATAGGCCTGATATTTCTCTCATTGCTAGTGTCTTCGAGAGTAGTGGCAGCTTTCTACTTTGTCATGTCTTTGCTATGTGTATTCTCTATGGTTCACCTATCTGACAGATCACTTGGTCTGGAACCTATAGTTTTCTGCATTCATTATACTTTTATATACTTTTATTCATTTTTATTCACTACATGTTATTTTTGGCTAAGACTTCTGTCTGTTAAAGACTTGTCAAGGTCATCCTGCCTTGCAAGTTTTGATCATTTCCGTTAGGAATCACCCATTGCTGACATTTGCAGCCTCATGTTCATTGATGACAGACTCACACACATGCCTTTGCTTCAGCTTGCTCTTTTCCTTCTCATTTCTCATACTGCATGATGTGTCAAAACCTCTGATAAAGGCTCATCTAAGTCATCAGAACTCTTAATTTATCTGAATTAGATTACTTTTCTTATCCATTACTCCTCAAGAGGTCTGTTTTTCAAAGCATCAAAGCACTTGGATCTCAATAGAAATATATGGTACATTGCAATATTAATTTCCAGGTTAAATGACAATAAATATGTTGCTTTTCTATCACCATTTTCTGGTTAGACTGCCTTGACTTTATTTTATTTTTTTTAATTTAAATAAATTTTTCTTCACATTACTTTTATTTATTTCACAAATCCTAGTATATTTCAGCACAGAGCAGAGCCAAAATATCACTGTAAATAATTTGTCTATGTTAGATCTTTTAAACTGGGCAATACTAAAATCTATTAAAAAGTCCCAAAGGTAAATTTCTTCTATGTGTCTATGTCTGTCTGATATTTCTATCATTCTGCTAATCCATACAAATTCAGAGAAAACAGGTGATTCAAGTTTTGTACCTCCATTGCATAAGCAAACCTCAAAAAATACTTTTTTAGGGTTTTGGAATTGGTGACCCAGGTAATAATACCTGCAATGACTTCTTTGGGTTTGTATCAACTTCTGATTACAGCAGGATAAATGAAGATCAGATCCCTGCCAGTTAGAGAAATGTCACTACTGCAAAACCGTGCTGAGGTCAGAAGCCTCTATCCCAGATCCTTTGTCTACTTAGTATCCATGTTTGGGATTACATGTTCATATCATTGCACCTGTGAAAGACAATGTGACTACCATTGCTAGCTCTAGAACAGTTAGCAGCCAAAACAATTCTCACCATCTTACAGGCTGCTCCCAGGAGAACCATCTGGCCTAAACACATGCTTGTGTTAGATGCTCCTAAACCGCTCTTGTTTCCAGTACTCTTTCTGCATAGATACGGAAAAGAGGTAAGAGAGAGACTTCTGCAGTAAATTCACACTAAGAACTATATGCTTTGGGGAAATTCCCTGAGTACACTTTTAGCATTTCTGAGGGTTTCCTTTATGCTTTATCTCATTCTACTAACATGTCTTGTGGGCAATGTGAAATAACAGCTTTCAGGTTCAGCCCTTAGAAGTGTCCATATATTAGGGAAAAAGAAAAGTTATACTTTAACTTACACGCTTTCATCTACCTAAAATGGATGGATTGTTTTTTATCTTAATTGTGCCTTCTCTTGCATCTAATGGAGCCATTTTTCATTGACTGATCTGACCAGCTCCAAGAGTAGTTTAATTTTATTTGGTGTGTGCTATAATAAAAAACAAAAGGAATGTGTCTGCAAAGCTATTCACAAGTACATTTGGACACTAATTCCACCACTCAGAGAGGTTACTGCTGCAGATTTGGTGCAGTAAAGTAACCTTTCCTCTCTGTCCTCTGCTTTTTCTGTCTTGGTGGTAGGATTATGCATTATGGCTCAATCTTGTAAATGCCTTCTTCTGAGCGTTGAATTTAGTGCTATGAATAAAGCCATTGATGGTGGTAAATACATAGTTTTTCTTTCCACACAGTAGATGAAGAGTAAAGTGTTCTGTTATAGTAAGTGAAGCTGTTGTAGCTAAAGAAGTTATATTCTGTTACAAAGCCAAACACTACCAACTGATTTACAAGTCAGATGTGTTTTTTAAGTCCTGAAAATAAACCATTAACTGCCTTGCACTAACATTTTCTTGTTAAAATAGTTGAGTCATAAAGTCTAGAATTTCAATGAATGTCAATCTTATCTGAGATAATAGTGTGAAGATATTAATACATTATCCATCTGTTCCTGCTATCTTTCGTATTGTGAAAAATGATCCATTCAAGTAGGTAACAAATGATATTTGCATCAGACACTTGATCAGCAAATTAATTTCACACAATGTTCATAATATATAAAAAAGAGGAAGATAGTGTTCATAATATACACAAAAGAGGAAGATGGAAAAAGAAAGACCTACTCCCACCCTTCCACTCCCACCCAAACTTTGCCTTCATCACTGAAAATGTTCTACTATGCACTTACTCCCCACACGTAATGGGCAAAAATTCCACAGTACATTACTCTAGGTTTATGATGATGCAAATCTTGAGAGTTTGTCACTGACTATAACTTCATGGAAATTTATTAATGTAATCCTAGTGATGAACTGAGGAATTAGGCACTTTATTTTTAATAAAACTCATATTATTATCAGAGTACTTTTCTCTATTGAAATTTCATTTGCAAAAATAAAGCTTGATCTTGAAAACCTATGCAAACATATCCAGCACTGGGACTAGGTCTTCTGAAGTTACCAATTTTGTTGAGGTGGGCTGGAACCCTACGTTTTGATACACCAAGACAGTGACATAGGTAACTCAGGCTTTGCCTTGTTTGCTGAAAGAAGGCGATGTGCCCAAGCCTTCCCACAGGTGCAGAGGATACCTTTTTGGGTGAGCATCACCTCTGCAGCTGCCTGCCCGTTTCTGCAGTCCTAGGCAGAATGAAACCTCCTCAGGTCTGATTGCTTGGCTGATTACTGCCAAGGAACATGTACATCTTGCCCTTCTGCAGCCGCTCAGAGACAAAGATGACATTTTGTCAACCCATTAATGAGAACTGCCTTCTAACTCAGGGAGCTTCAAGGTCATGTGATCGGTCCATAATTCAGAATTGCAAAATTGCTTCTTCACAGTGTGAGTCTTGGTATGCTTCAAGGAGAAATACTGTCTTTGTTTCTCCTCTTATGACTAATTGCCTGGCAGCAGAGTAACAGAATAGAGAGAAGGCCCTTCAGATTTCCACAGTGCTGTCCTTGAAAATGTGAACCATACCTTTCATAAATAGGGGACTATATTTAGTAAAAGAATCTAAAATAACCGAAGTGTAATACATACAACATAGCATCCTTTGTTTGCAATTGTCCAAGTTAGTTGAGACCAACAGTTTTATTTACCAAGTGTGTTTTACATTTTTCTTCTAATACTATTAAGGAAGGTAACTTTGGATCAATTTACTTGGAAACCATTAGCTCAACCAAGGTGAAATGCATGAAACACTCAATATAGCAGATCTGTTTGGACTCTTTCCATCTGTTTGTGTATTTTGCCCTTCAGGCTATTTTTATTAGTTCCGTTCTTATTTTTTTCAATGTGTCCTCTCCTTATAAACATTGCTAATAAGTGAGAAAAAGTTCACAGAAAGTAGAGCAAATGACAAAAACAGAATGCTTGAAGAACCAGATTATCGCTTCAGTAGGTTGATATTACTATTTCTTCCTATTTTTATCACATATTGGATGCTTCAGACTTTTGCCCTTTAAACACACATGTATTTCTTATAAGCAGTCTCTGATTAGCCTCTGCAATTATTTGATGCTACTCTGAGAAATGTAAATAAATGTTGACCTACCTAGATTGAAATTTCTTTCTTCTGTTCCTAGCCTAGCTTACTTTCTTGTCTCATTGAAGTTCTTTTAATCCAGGATGGTTTGTAACACAGAAATGCCATTAACTGCTGTCTGTGCTACAGGCATGAAAACTTAGAGGACATGAAATACCTTTGTGATCCAGTACACTATGGGAGAAAAATAGCTTTTAAACCAGCAACACTTACATGCAGTCCTTTTTACTTTTTGGCTGCATTTGATACATATCAGACAGGTAATTTCAAAGTTAATAGATCTGCAGATTTGTGTAATCCACAGCTTCTGTAATTAGCAGAAGATTCAGATATTCTCTTTCCTGAATGATGGAATTCACACTAAGGACTACTTTCATATATTTGTGTTTGTATAAACAAAATACAATATGATGCATTATGTTACATAGTGTTATACCTGGAAACCTAAAACATAGGTTGTTTTTTTACATATATTATTTGAAACATGTGAAAGCAAAACTGAAGACTAAACCCTACTTTCTTTGAGAATGGAAGGAGGAATAGGTAAAATAATGTCTGGCTCTGCATTGATTCAAATCTTCTGCAAAGACTATCCAAGAAAATAGAATATGACATCTCATATCCCAATTTCCCATTGGTAAAACAGAGAATAAAAGACTGTTAACAAACACATATACTTCCAGGACATTGAAAATGAATCAGCACATGAAACCAGATTATACTTGCCATCTGGAACTATTTCAAGACATATTTTAGACAGCATCCTATATGATTGTGTAGATCCACTGTGTTGGATCAGACTGGGAATCCAGACTGTAAGTGAACAGACAGGTCCTTTTAATCTTGGAGCATGGAAAAGATTTGTGGGCTGAGGGATTAAGCTACAAATACCACCATTGGACAATCCTATATTTAAATCACATCATTTAAATGTGAAGTTGGACAAAAAGAAACACTTTTCAGGAGAAGTGTTTTCTTTGACTATTTTTTCAACAAATCACTATGAAAATTCAAAACGTAAGTAACAAGAAAAAGAACTTTTTTTTTAATATATTTTTCTGCTGAAAATAAATTGTTTTCTTTGAATTAAGTGTACCTTCTTTTTCCTGTCAGCTTGATGTGGAACTGAATCAGAAACAAAAAGTTTGGTTTTAAAATGTCACTTCAGATAAAGAAAAGAACATTTTCTTTTGCAGTAGATGATGATTATATATCTTGTAACAGCCATCCAACTACAGTGATCAAAACCTCATCCTGTCTTATGAGGGCAAGTCATCTCACTGATACAACTAGTCTCACTGTTATGATTAATGTTCCTCATGTATAGTAGCATTATTTCTTGATGGAAGGAGTAAAGAGAAATTTTTAAAAATATTTTGCACATGACCACCTGAAGAGTCTAAAACGTTGTAATTCACAGCAGACTGTTTTTCTTGGAAAAGCCTGTATTTCCTTTCATATTTTTCCAAATTCATCATGGTCTTTTCTTAGTGCAAAGGGAAAAAAAAATAACATCACATGAGATACTGGAATTAAGTTCACTACTATAATGTAACTGTTTCTGTGTATTAACTGAGGCTGGAAAGTTGCATTGTCTATACATTGTTGTGGTTGCATCCATTGCAATGAGAAGCAGTATCAGTTTTAAATGAATATTGCATTTGGTTTAAGGCAATCATAAACATCTTCATTAGGATCTCACCAGAGGATGTGATTATTTGAAATAGCACAGAAGTACAGAGAGATTGCTAAAGGGCAAGACTGGTAGTGGGAATATTGTTTTCACACATCCATCAATCATTGTCTTACTTTAAGTTTGGGAACAAAAAAAGATGAAAAAGTCCACATATAATGACATTCATATTTATTACAGAATTCTTTTTATTTATGACTGTTTGAGCAATAATACAGAAAAGTTCTCTTTTCTGTGAGTACTACCCTTCATGCAACACAAAATAGAGAGGTTTGGTTTTTTTATATAACCTGAAGTGATTTACTACAATTCACATTTTGAACACACAAACAAAAATATGTAAGAAAATGTAACTTTATGACATAATTAACACAAGTATCTCACAATTCACAGCTATTGCAGACATAACTTTTGTTTGAAATGTCACATTCAGAATTTCAATTAACAGACACAATTATTTTGTGGGGTGTATTCTGCCTCCTATTTTTTATTGGAATGGTCTTTTATTTGCACAGTAATTAATGGAGCTACTTGTTGAGCAAAGTACTGAAATGATTAAATGTGAAATATTTCAAAGACTGTTATTAGGCTGGTCATCTGAAATGTATTTGGGTGCATATGGGATAATAATGAACAGTTGTTAAATTATTTTGGGCAATGAAAGAAAACATCTTCTGTGTTTCTTAAATTAGACTGTAGAACCTCTTAGGAGAGCCAAATGACTTCTGATGGTCATAAGTAAAGAAGGAACTGAAAAGAGCTGGAAGAATAAAGGGTAAATGACTAGAGGAGGAAGGGATCTGCAGCATATGAGAAGTTCTTATACAAGAATTAAAAACTTCAGTTCATCCAAGAGGGAGAGTCTTAAGTGAATGAAAATTAGTTTGGGGTTGGCTAAAACGGCTTTTTTTTTTTTTTTTTAATATATATATACACATATATGTCAGTAAGACCTTATGCCAAAATATAGCTGAGTCTATGGTGTTAGCAGTGTCTTCATACTACTAGGCAATGTTTCTGATGACTAGGATTGATCACAGTTTCTTGGATTACTTTCTGTGTACTGTGTTTATATGAGTATATGTATATGATTATATATATATATGAGTCATTAAAGAAGTTAAGTAACCCTAGAAAAAACTTGCAATAACCTTTGTTCTTGCTTTTTCAGATGTTTTTTCAGTGCCTTTGGTCATTCTTTATTGAGAGCCTGTGGACCATCGAGTTCTGCTTCCCTCATCTGCTCTAGCATGATTATGACCTTAAGCAAGCAGAAATCCCCTTGAATTCCAACCAAAAAGCACTAACCCCTCAATACTTATTGGGCAATATGTAGAGAGCAGAATCTTGTAACTCTGAATTCTAAAGTCTAACATGAAAAAAATTCCTCAGGATGCAGGAATACAGAGGCATTCGATTAATGCTCCATGCCTAGAAATAATGAGAGCGGCTCCTTGTGTTCTTCTCTCCTCTTCTTGGCCTCTCCTGAGGAAGCCAGAAATATCAACAGAGGAAGACTCTGTTGATCACACCATGGTACAGTCTGGCTCTGAATAAGCACTAGGAAAATTGAAACTTTTCCTGCCTCTAGAATAGATGGCTTCTAACAAAGAAATATACAAATTGTCCAGTGAAACTTCAGGGTGAGGTTTAAGAACTATATGCAAGTTCATTGGATTCTGGGTTGATTTTGTATCTGTCTTCTGGGTATGCAGGAGGAAAGACAGACCTACAATCAGAAGCAGCGAGCAGCGGGTTTCTTCCCCTCTCACCCATATTTTCCATGTGGTAATCACTAATCTTTCCTTCCAACTTGCTAGTATCACTGTTTACACGCCTGGCCTTCCTGTTACAATAGCATAACTGTGGCTGCTGTCTGATTATTTTGTGTTTGTGCTTTTCTTTATAAGGTAACTAAGGGTTCAAACTCAGGTTTTCCTGTTTCCATATACATCGATGGAATCAAAAGTTATTTCCTTCCCTATTATCAGCCATTCAGCCTTTGTGTAGATGATTTGGCAGCCTAGCTGATATTGGTCTATTGTTGTAATTTATGTTTTTTGAGTCACTAAATTCAGTTTTTGCATTTTGAAATAGTTAGGAATATGCAGTAAAAATAAAATGCAGAAGTGTAACATGACTTCAATGGTAATTTTGAGAAAACCCTCCCAATTACATCGTCCATATAACCTGGCAGGGTAATAAAATTTCTCAGCTTCAAATTGTATTAGTTCATTTGAGTAGGGCAAAGGTTGCCCATGTTTTCAGGGATTGTAGCAAGCAATTTGGAAAGATTTAGTTAATTAGCAAAAACAAAAGTGAAAATCCAACCTATTAAATGTAGAAGCTATTAAGGAGACAGATGGATAAACAAAGCTGTTTTCTCTTTGGCTTTGGGTTCAGTTATTAAGGGTGAAAAAATCAGCATAATCCTTTCATTTGATCCAAATTCTAGGTCAATATTCAAAGCTGTGTGTGGGCAGTGCAAGAGTTTTGAAAATTTAGCCCCTGCTTTGGGTACTCACACCATCTGGATTCTTGATTATAGCTGTATACACAAGCCACCAGGACAGCTGTCAGAATAGGAAAAAGGTTGTGACTCGTTCTTCAGTGTCTCTCTCTGTATCATGTCTTCCTCTTTCCTATGCCTTCCACACCCCACACCATCATCTCTAGAACAAAAGA
The DNA here is from genome assembly GCA_024336885.1 of Actenoides hombroni. Taxonomy (NCBI): domain Eukaryota; kingdom Metazoa; phylum Chordata; class Aves; order Coraciiformes; family Alcedinidae; genus Actenoides; species Actenoides hombroni. The sequence continues at coordinate 3,066,818 of WUAM01000317.1, forward strand.
AAGAAAAAATTTCCCATGTCTTTGTGGTCAGTAGACGTTACATCAGGAAGTTACACCCACTAGATCATCAAGTCAAACACTGCTTGCCTGAATGGGGGGAATTACGCATGGAAAATCAGCATTGTAACACTACTAGGTGTAGAAAACCTACAAAGTTTGGGATTCTCCATGGTTCTCTGGTCTAGACAAGCCATTGTAGCAGCAGGTTACCATTCAGCTATACAGCCTTCTTTGAAGGATGGTCTACTATGTGAACTGATCACCATGGTGTTGTTTTTCCTTTTCTTCGCCCGGTTTGTCTCAACACATGTTATTTAGACACAGCCAGGTCTTATGCTGGTTTTCTCTTGTTTCTTTCATCTCCATCCAGAAACACATATCTGTTCCTGTCATTCACCTTGAACTCCACTTCTTTGGAAATTCCTTCATATTCCAAGCATGCACTAATATCAAGCTAGAGCAAACAAACATCTATTTTGCAATTCTTTAGAAAATTAAGTTTGCAGTATGTTGGTGGAAAAGAGATTTCAAACTTAGTCATATACCTCAATAGAAGAACATATTCCCTACTTCCTAACCTTATGTGTAAAATTGAAAGGCTGGGAAAATTAATTGTTCTGTTGCTTCTGCAACACTGTGGAAAACCTCTTTACATTTTTTATTTAAATTAATCCCAGAGCAGTAACTAAACACATTATATGTTCAAAATATCGAAAATATTCCCTGTGCTTCATACACAGACTTCTAGATTGCTTTATATATACATGAAACATTCAGCTTTGATATTACTAGCTAGCTGTACATTTTATGCATGCTCAATGTTTCCTTAATTTCCTCAAAATTTATATGAAATATTAATATGTGGATTGGGAGAGTTTAATTTGTTAACTATAAATTAAGTATTGGCATTCATTATTTAGTAGCTAAGTCCTGTCTTCCACTTTCTGTGCTCTTTGTTGTTCTAATTAGTCTTTTCCTAACTGAAGTAATTACACAGTGGTAAAACACTGGTCAAAAAATATCTTCCCAATATTTAAAAAGAAGCTCAAGTATCTTTATTTAGAATTCAGAAGTTGATTCCAGTGTAAAATGGTTGCTTAACCCTGTAAAGGTGAAAAGGAAACAATAAATTTTAAAAATTTTTTATCTTTAATTAGGGTCGATTCATGGTGAGAATTGAAAAATAATACATACCTGTAGTATTGAGTTCACCTAAATGAAATATGTAAACATGTTACTTCCTTAAATACGACCTGGTCTTGCTCTCACTGTAAAGTCATGTATTTCTGAGTAATTCTTCCAAAGCTTGTAGGTGTACTTACAGATGAAGACTGTGCTTAATGGATTGCATAAATTATTGCAACTCCGGTGAAGCCAAGAGAATCACAGGGAACATATTGTCTATTTTAAGGCAAAATAAGACCTATTGAAAACAAAATGAACTAATTTTCAGGATGAAGAGCCTGATTTGAGAGAAATTTGTTATCTTCTTTATAAAGATAATTTAGGTATTTACAATTCTGAGATAACAGAAGGCAAACATCACTTGTACCCTTAACATGACAACAATACATCACCTGCACCTGAGTCAGTCACATCAGACTTTCCTCATACTCAAGGGAGAAACAATTCCAGTGCATACTTGTCATACTGACATTGTTATCTATGTAAAGGTGTAAGGAAACATGCTTTAAAATATTAGTTTTTATCTGTTGAGGAAAGCAGAAGTGACTAACTCTGGTATATATGCCTACATTAGGGAATCCTAATCCCCTTGTTGTGATGGATCCCATCCTATGTCCTGAAATTTTCACTGTACAAAACAAGAAATTGACCAAAAAAACCCCACAAATATATCCAAAGACAGAATGCAGCAAGCTGCTTCTACAGCTTCTGTTGTCTGTATAATATTGTAGACAAGTAATGAATGTGAAAGCAGCAGAAACAAAAGCAAATAGCTACAAAAGCACTTGTTGAAACATACATCAATGTTATTTCCCCTCTACTACTTGTGTTATATGGGAGCAAAGTATAGAGGGAAATGACTGAAACATAATGGAAAATGTCTTTAAAAACTTATTCTGAAATTGCGCCCTTTTTTTAAAAAAAAATATTTTTTTTTTCTTTTCCTCCTTTAGATAGCGGCTGATTTGAACTTATCTTCTGTATCTGATCTGCTACTCATTGAATTGTCAGTGTCTTTCCCGAAGCTTCTGGGCTTGGGAGTGTGGCTGGGAATTTAGTTACAATAGAAGGCAGAAGGAGAATGAGGTTGTCTGTCTCCTGACTCTCTGACTACTTTGCTTATTCTCCCGGTATTAAATAACTCATTTTTCAAGAATAGGCTTTTTTTTTTTTTTACATGAGGATCCTTCTTTAGATTTAATTTACTATTCAAAATTCTCCTTCTCATTCTTCATTCTGTGAACATATTGATAAAATGTAAGGGAATGTGCTGATGGCAACACAAAAGGTGAGATTTATCATTCATGCTTCACTCTCTAGCATCTTCACTAGCACAGAATTGTTGGCATGCTCTAAAAGATGAAAAAAAGAGAAAAAATAACTACCTTAAAGAGACAAGAGGAGGGAGATGAAGACTGATGGCAGCTCTTTTTCCACATACTGACACACGAGCTCAGAAGACACGAGCAGATCTGGCAGAATGTTCCTGGGGAATCATCACACCATCTCATCTCACCTAAATATCTCCTTTATTTGATATTAATAACACTATGCTATGGTCAACTGTATAATAAAAATCCCATCAGTAGCAGCTGAGTTACTCATGCATGACTGACTAATTTCTCCAGTGTCAAAAGACAGGGTTTAAAATATCCTGTAGCACAAAAGGTTAGTTCTGCTGTCACTTTGTCAGTGGAAAGAAGTGCATCTTTTCTTTCTTGGGTCAGTATGGTCCCGCACCTGATTACTCATATAAATCATGAACTGCAGATGTGCTATTATGTCACTGATAAATAGTATGAAATTCTGTCCATTTTCAACAGGCTATTTGCTAATGACGAATTCTTAACAAATACTAAACTCAGTCTTACATTTGTTCAAGCAATACAATAACACACAATTTAAAAACTTATTACTGAATTAGCTGCTATTTCACAAACCTGAAATGAAACACACTATCCAGATTCCTATACAGGTGTACAGCACAGAGTCACCATTGTATCTGTGGTGCACAACAAAACCAAAAATCTCTTCAGCTAAATGACTCTTAGGCTTTTTTTTTATACCTAAACTGCCTCACTTAAAATAATTATAAATTAGCAACATTTTATTATTTGAAAGAGTATGATGGTAGTGATATGTCCTTCATTTATGCCTTTATGACTATAGTAAGTGGACTGTGTGATTCACATCTACAGCTATTAAGGTGCCTTTGCTATAACCTCAGGCCTTTACCTTATCCTAGATGGACTTCAGAAGATGATGGTTCCCACCTTTGGGATTTATTAAGCAGATATGTTGACCTTCACAGTTCTGAAAAAGGTCAATTTCAGAATGCTGCTGTTCCCTACAAGCAATTACCAGAAAATACTGTTATTAGAAAGGCTTGATATCTTAAACTTCAAGGTAATGGTGCTAGGATTTTCCAGAATCTAATTTCTATACAGTTAACTCCAGAAATGTATTAAGCAGCTGCCATCTTTTTTAGTACAGCAAAACTGTTCTGTTTTTAACAATGGGCTTAATTTAATCAGCACAGTTGGAATTTTGGCTACAATGAGGGAGAGAACTGTCATTATCTCATTTATTTAAGTCACCATATTTTCCAATGTGAATGCAGTTGCTGAGCAGAAAAATTCTTACAAAAACTGTCAAATCTTGTTACTGCTTTGGGTCTAGTCGTAAGTCTGCTGCATGGCACACCATTTGGAATATAAAGAATAAAGGACAATGCACTCTGGTGACATAACAACAACATCTTTAGAATAATCAAATTATAACATATTATATGCCACCTTGGGATCTGTGAGCAGCTGCATAAAGATGTGAAGAAGTGAAGAGGAATAACAACACTGCTTCTAATAATGGAGAAAGAAAAATAGTAATCCACCAAAGTACCAATACCAAAGTTGCATAGCTCTCAGTAAAGTTTGATGAATACTCTAGGCTTTGGAAACATTCAGAAGCATGAAAATCTAGTTTGCTTGAGTCACTGTGCTTGAGGGTATATACATAGGGAAAGGAAGGAATCCTTCATCTCTTCTGAACTACATTAAACAAATAAACAAAGAAATAAAACTCAAAGCCTCAATGATTTTCTAACTGATTTTTTCAATTGTTTCTACCTGGATTTAGTTGTCTTGCCTAAACCAAAATAGCAGTTGACAAGTCCATATATTTCTTTGAAGGCTAAGGATAACTGAATGACCTCTAAGCCTTCTTCTCAGTCTTTCACAGTCAGGTCCAACTGTAGCCTCTTTCACTCCAGATACAACAGCGTTAGCAAACGTACCTGGAAAAGATCTAAATGTTGATCAGGAAGATATAAAAACATCAGCAGGCATGGAAATTTATTCTACCATATTCTGTAACAGAGTTTTGGGAACTGCAGTGCACTAGTAGCAGCCAGTGAGCAAAGGACTAACTTTAGGTCTTTATCTCACTTCTTGCGAAAGTACTAACCTTGAATTGAAATCAGAAAATCTTAGTTCATTTCTGAACTAAGAACATCACCACCAATTTAGCTACAGTTAGGCTGATGTAAAAATGATGCTCAAGTAGTAAGAGAATTATAGGAATAGTTTAAAATATCAGTGCAATGTGTCCTGTATGGATAGGCATGACCTTCTTGCAGAATGCAACACGTATAATTATATCTTTATTTTTCATGTAGAGTTTTCTGTGAGCATTTATTGCACACGAGTTCTCTTTTTCCACTAATAATAATTGGGAACTGTAGTGCATTAGAAATCTGACGAGCATCAGTTCCAAATTGCTTCTATGGTGTAGTGTGAATCAATATCTTCTGTTCTGACATAAATTAGGAGGCTACAGTTATCAGAAGCATATACTGGTGTAATTGTAGAATATGCAATATGTATTGATGAATATTCTAAGATGAATGTAGAGATAATTATATACAACTGTACTTATAATGAAACAAAATCAGTGTTATTTTCTACCAATATTCATGGAAGCATGAAATAGATTTGATGCTAATAGTTCTGCTAATTGCTTATATCCTTATGCATATTTATGAATACAAGATAACCAGACTACCTCAGAATAAAAAATAAGTACAGCTCCTAGTAGTACATTTACTAGCTAAAGCCATTAGAAAAATAAAAGTGAGTTTATAGAGAAAACAAGGAAAGAACACCACAGAAAGCTCTACGTGCAAAAACTGGTATCAATTATAAGAACAGATTTTTGTAATAATTCAAACGCTTTCTTTTAATAGTTCTAAAACACATATTAGTCCTATTTTATTATGAATGTTTTGAAAAGGAAAGACAATAAGATTTTTTTATTATTATTTAAATATCTTCAGTTCCATTTAATCCTTGTTTCAGGTAGCAGGCAGGTCTTTATAAACTTTATAAACTAATGATATCCAAACATGATTTGAAAGATATCAGAAATAATAAGTATTTTCTGAATGTCAAAGGTGACTAAAATTTTGCTTGGAAAAATCCCTTATACACTGTTATTTAAACATTCAATATTTTCTCCTTCTATTTCCTCTCACTCCTTCCCATATCTTCTTTTTCTCAGGCCATGGGGTTTGTTTCCCATTGCTTTTCCTTCCCTAAATTAGCAAGTCTATCTTTTTCCTACTCCTCATTAAGTTTTCCTGCCCCAGAAAGCATATTGAGCACAAGACTCCTACCTTTAGTTTTTCCTCCAGCTCTTGCCCTGGAACCTGCAGCTCTGTTTCCTCTCCTGAGATGAAATGTCAGCCCATGCTGTCTCTTTCCATGAGAGATGAAAGAGTAGGCTCTTGTGCTGGTGCAACAGCCTGCTATTAACTCTCACCTTGGGATGGAAGCAGTGAATAGCAATTGCAGAGTCACTTAGGAAGAGGTGGTACCCAGCCGCAGATGCCCTGGAGTGTATATCAGAGACAGTGGCCACCAAACCTGTAGTCCAAGCTCTTCAATACCTTGTACATATGCAAGGTAGTAACCATGGTCATGCGTTACAGACACAGCTTCTGTGTCATGACTGTTTCCCATTGCAATCAAGTTCTGGTACCAGGTAACAACGGTTGCTGTATCATGTTGTATCTACAGCTGCTCATAAGGTTCCTATGCTTGCAGCTCTAAGCTTGCTTGATGATCCTTGCAGCTCTTGGACATGAGAAGACTTCATCATGTCACTTGCACATGACATCTCTAAAACAGTAACGTGTCATCTCATTTTAATTTTTGATATTAAATACTACTGCTATATTTCTTCAAATATAAATACGGTTTCTTGAATTCTTTTGTGATAAATTATAAAGGTGAAGAGATCATCTACAGAGTGAATGCTGCAGGATTAAATAGTAAAACTGAAAGGTGTCTCTTGTAGATGTTGAGACATATGAGAGCAGATCCATGGGGCACTCTGCTTGTAGCAACCTCACCAGAAAAGTAGTTAGGGAAACCATTTTTAGAATGAGTATACCTGTGAACTGAAACAGCCAAAATAAAAGAAAGTAGACAGGTTGAGAGTGAGACACTGTGGTGGGGCTTGTTAGAGAGAAGACAGAGCTCTTTACAGTGCCAGCTGAGACATTAAGAAGAGGCCAATAGGGGTGAGTAACATTGCTTAAGAGTCAACTTAGTTTCTGTAAAGGGAAGGCATGGCTCGCATATCTGTCCAAGTTCTTTGAAGGAGATAGCATAGCAGTAGTCAATATAGTGCCCTGGATTTAATTAAATTAAAATGAAATTAAATGATGCCTTTTATGTTTAAAAAATAATCTGTCATGGATAAGAAGTGAGTTCTTTTTTTTTTTTAGCTTAATTAGTGGTTGAGAGAAAAATAGAAACTTCATTACAAGCACTGAGCTGAATGAGAAAAAAAACAGCTGAATGTTTATGTCACTGGAACTTATTGAGTGAAAACTAAAAATTGTTATAGCTTACTCATGATCACCTCAACTTTTATAGAAAATGGATAGCTGTTGGCAGAGTCTGAGGAGGAAAATCAAAGCTGTATGAAAAAAAGAAGTCATTTATCTTTGGCAGGTAAGACTGTGCTTAGACCAATTAATTTAGACATTATATCATATAGCTACAAAGTGCCAATGTTTAGGAATAGTCTGAATAGCCAAGCTTTGGTGACTTGGAAAGTACTATCAAACATTTTACTTTTTGTCTCTGCTGAGTTATCAAAGTCTTCATTGCATAAATTGTTTCTTGAGTAGTTTCAGTGAGTTAAATTTCACTGTCTTTATGATAATTTTGGTGTTCATACACTGTCTTTGTTGAATTGTGTATCTTTGGGATTGTTCTTGATGCCATTTTGTACATTTTGTCATGTATTTCCTGCATCACAGAACATTATTAACATTTACATATAGTATATTTTGAGAAAGAAAACAGAGGAATAAATATCACATCTGAAAGGAAGGAAGAAGAAAAGTTGAATAGATATATTCTGATTAGAATTACTTGCAGTTTTACCTGGGAGGAATCTGGGATTATATTCACCTCCCTGAGAGCTCAACATATCTGCATAAGGATTGCTGCTGCCCATTGTAGCTGGAGCCTCATGGAATTTTAGGATTTAAAGCTTTATTGTGTTAATTGCTGAGAATTTCCTGATTTCTTTTTCTTCCTTCTTTCTTCCACTCTGGTTTCCATTGATTGGGATGAAGAAGTACGAGCACTTTGTGGGATTTGGCTTTGTTCTATTTCAAGAGTACACTAACCATATTTCAAGAGCACATTAACCATATTTCAAGAGCTATTGGCTTTGTACCATGCTTCCCTTGCTTTGGCAACACAGGGCTATGAGACATTTCATTAATTACTTCCTTAATGCACAGTGTTGCAAACATCCTGCACCTGTAGAATAATATATGGTTGATGCTGTCAGGCTTCATTCTGACTGCACAGAAGAAAAATTTATATCCCGTCCAAGTTGGTATTACCATGGATTGGAGTACACAATGCAGACTTTTAAAGGTACTGACAATTTTCAATGTGATATTTCAGCAGATTTCCAGCACCAATGATTTATGTAGCTAACTTTATAAACTGCACTTTTATAGAAGTGTTACATTAAGTCTTCATCACATAAATTGTCAGCTTTCCTTCTACCTTTATAAATTAAAACATTGAAACAAATAGTCCAACTAAACAAAATTGTCATTTTATTAAATCTAGCTTATGATTCAATAATTCTGTTGAACTGATACTCTCTTTTAGGTATCAATCTTCTGCATATCTTCTGAGAAGTATACAAAGTCCCAGATTGTGGAAATGAGGAAGAAAGTCAGGCTTATAAAGCACAAACTTGCATACAGCCAGGGCAGTGATATAACCTAATGAAAGATTATTTTAGAAAATAGTCATGTAAATTAAAGTTGGCCCATGATATTAATATCCAAACAACTATGGTGCTGTGGTGGGCTGACCATGGTTGACTGCCAAATACCCACCCAGCTGTGCTCTCATTCTTCCTCAATAGGGCAGGAGAAGAAAATAAGATGAAGCAGCTCAGGTCAAGATAAAGATGAGGAGGTCACTTAATTATCATAATGGGCAAAAGATACTTAACTTGTGGAAAAATAATTTAATTTATTGTCAATTAAAATAGAATTGGATAGTGAAGAACAAAGAGAAATTAAAACAACACCTTCCCCCACTCTCCTTTTTTCACAGGGTCAACTTCACCATCCCCAGTTTCTCTTTCTCTGCCCCCCAGCCCAAGTGCTGCAGGAAGATGGGTAACAGGGGGTGTAATCAGTCCATAAGAACTCTTTTCTGATGCTCCTTCCTCCTCACATTTTTCTTCCTGCTCTAACACAGGCTTAACTTCTCCCAGGCTGCAATCTTTCAAGATAAACCAGCTCTTGGGTGGGGTCTCCAGATACCACGGTTCCTTCAGAGCACATCCACCTGCACCAGCAGATAGGAAAATATATTTTATTAGGAAAAAAAAATTATATATGTATGGAAATGTGGATCTCTGTTATTTTCCATGTCACTGATATTCATAAGCAGCATTCAAGCTTTAGGGGCAGTGAAAAGTTTTCAGCTTTGGAGTAACCAAGTCTAACTTTTATAACTTCATTTTTCTGTTCATGATGTTATGGAAGATGAGGTACCTGTTTGGAATTATGTTAGGATTGAAAAATACATCTTTTCTTGATGGTAGGATTAGTTTTTGTCAATAGGAGTCCTATGACAGCTTTCTGTACATTCCTTGTTTTTTTTCATACCTGTGGATATTACACAGCTTTATTTCTTTCTTGGAGATGCACAAAGAACTAAACTACCCAGATGATTATCTTAGTTTAAGCTTAACAAACTTGGATCTCTGTAATGTATCTTTTCACCATGTACTACTACCATGAGCCTCTTGCAGAAGGAAATGGAAGTGTATATAGAACTGTAAAAACATGAGGCAAAACGACTACCTTAAAAGATAAGAGTCTTTTTATTAAGACTGGAAAAATAAACTGCATACCAAAAAAAAAAAAAAAAGTTATTAGAGTTTTAGTAATATTGATATTTTAATTTCATGTTGATTTCTTGAAACTTTGTATTTGAAATATAACACCAAACATCATCTCATCAAGGCAAGTCCCACTAAGACTACATTAGAACTACTTGGTGTAGCTAGTGTTCCTAATCGTGTAGTGTGAAACAGGTGGGACCTATTCCCTTTCCTTGTTTGTTTTTTTTTTTCCTGTCTACTTCCCACTAAAACTAGTGAAACACAAGGAAGCACATGCTAAAGAAAACATTAACGTTTATGAAGGAGATTGCACTATGGAAGTAACTCAGCACTTCTGTTCAGATCTTTGTTGTTAACACCCCTCTTTTCCAGCTGAACAGTGATGAAGTATATGCTCTAATTTTGTAGGCATTTGACTTTGTATTTTTATGTTTGGGGGTTTGTTTTGGTTTGGTTGTTGTTGGTTTTTTTGCTTTTCCCAGGAGGTTAAACTTCTCTGTTCATAAGACTGGATCTTGTGCTGCTAAAAAACACAAAGAAACAAAATAGAATTAGCACTTTATGGCTCCATTCTACTGTACTTAATGCCTGTGAGTTATAAGCATTGAATGGCATGTTTTATGGTACACTGAACTAATGTTATAGTAATTTTTAAGTTCATGAGGTAGAGCTTTTCAGTGATCTGCTAATAAACACCGAAACAAGCCTTTCACAGTTCAGTTTTGTTGATATAGAGATGCAGGGGCAGGTGGAGGCTTTCAAACATGAGAACATCTTCTTCTGGGAAAATAAACTCAAACAAACCAAAGGCCAACAGAAAAAATATCAACCCCCCCACAGACAACACACTTAAGGAAGCAAAAGAAGAAGAATGATATGTGATTACAAACCTAAGAAAAGGAAGGAAAAACCAAAACATCAGGTAGGGAAAAATCATACAAAATCTATTCTCTTTAGAGGGAGGAACCCCAAGTAAATCAAACAAACCACCTTCCTAATAATATTCAGGAGAAGAAGACCACTTTCCATTCATATGGTCAAGCCTCTTGAATAAAAACTCAGTGAAAAAACTTTCACCTGATGAGACTTCACTACTTTTAATCCAGTGGCTAGGATAATAAATGTATTATACAAATTGCATATGTGCAAGGAGTTCAAGATTAGGTTCTTCAAACCTTATTCCCTGAAGGTATAGTAGTTGAAATGATGATATTCTCGCTTCCATAGAAAGCCCATGAAAGACAAATACATAGTTTTCTACGGATAATACAGCATTCAAATTACTTTTTCTTGAAAAGCAAATGGATAGTTGCCCAAAAGGGGAAAACAAAACCTGGTTCTGGAGACTATATGTACGTGAAGATTCCAATGCAGTAAAGTCAGTTAACTCCTTATTATGCACTTATATTTTAAAAGACCACAGAAAATCTTCAGTGGTTTGATTTTGGGAGTAATTGACAAATTGACAGAATGAGTTCCACAGAAAAAAAAATATTTTAGAAAACAAAACTTTGGTTAGTTTAAACGGGAGTTTTGCTTGGATGAAATCTTCAAGGCTGCTTCCCTTGTTTGTCATAACAGCATGTAATTCACATCAACAGAGTAAATCAAGGGAAGATGGCAGTCAATTTTACTACCTAAAATAGATTTCATATAGAATTGCAAAAAGCAACTGTTCTAGGTAGTTAAATTAAATTTTCATATACATATTATGGAGCTATTTTTTGAAATGGAGGGAAAATTCTGTTTAAGTCCTAATTTAAAAACTGAAAATCTACTCTCAATATTATTTTGGCTTTCTGAGGTATGTAGCTAATAACAAGAGCTCTTAATTGTTTACTAAATTTCTTAATTTCTGTTTGAGAATTTTTTATTTTTTTTTTTTTCCATTTCTGGTTTCAGAAGACATTAATATTTAATCTGGGATGCCCAGCTAAAGTCCAGTGACTATCCTCCCAAATAATTCATGTAATTTTATGAGTGTGGAAGATAATTTTCATTTTTGCAACTAAGTGTTTTGGAGCAGTAATGCCTGGTGTTAAGCAGTTCCTTCATTTCATTCTAGAAATGATTGCTTTCATATGTAATTAAAGTGATTCCTGTACATGCATCACGTATAGCTATGTAAAATGCTTTGAGAATACATAAATCAATATTTAGAGAGAGACTGAATAAATAGCTAGTGTCCATTATTTCTTTACTGAATCTGAACATTAGAAGTTTGAGTTATTTCAGGATTTGGGGCCAATTTTAGTAACAATTCTCTTAAGAGTGAGATCAACCCATCTAGCTGTGGTACGGAGCTGTCGTGGTTTAGGGTCAGGACAGCCCTTTAGACCTATAACAGATGCTCTCTGTTAACCCCACTCCCTTCCCAAAGGGGAAGAGAAAAGGGAATAAGGGAGAGAGACTTAAGGGTTAGAAAAGGAAACTGGAACAGCTTTAATGAAAAGGGAATTAGTAATAATAAAAAAGGAATATATACAAATCTATACAAAACCAGTATTGAACCCAACCCCCCTGATGGTAATTACATCACTGTCACCACTGATGCTGTGGAGCAGGCACCAGGGGAGTCCCAGACTGGGCCCCA
>WUAM01000317.1:3088394-3121319 GCA_024336885.1 Actenoides hombroni
ACCCCAGTCTTTATCTCTGAAAAAAAAAAAAGAAAAATGAAAAAAAAAAAAAAAGAGAAAAAAGGTCTGAAGCACTCCACCTGCACATATATTTTCTTCCCTTATTCATTAAAAGGACTAGATTTTTGACATAAAAAAAAGGGAAGACTTTCATGGCTTGATATTAATTAATTGCTTTAAAATAATTTGTTGTTCCCATATATATGGCATTTTAAATAAAAAACTGCTTGTGATTTACATTTAAAAAAATGTTAATGACATAATTCTACATAATATATTGAACATCTATGATATCAAATGTTTCATGACACACTGCATGACATGATTCACTTGCTAATATGAAGATCATGATGAATACAGGTAAGACAGGACAAGATTAAAGTTGAAACTGGACTAAACTTTAGAATTCTGAAAAGAATTTGATTAGCTTCTTATTTCTGTATACTCCTCCACTTCTAGTCTGGGAAAAGACCAAAGGTCTGAAGACTGTAGAGGACTCTTTTTGTTATAACATTGGACCAAGCTGGAATGTACTGTAAAAATATTGTCACAAGACTTTTAAACTGAAAACTTTTGTTTAAATCAAGCATTTTGAAAAGACCTGTGTTTTCAAAAACCTGGCATTTAAAGGGGATTCCACAAACTATACACATATATCTTCATGCAAATGAAACTTGCTATATATTTGCAAAATCTGTAAACCATAAACAAAACGATTAGTTTTTCATATCATTAGATAGCAAACTGCTAAAACCAGTCATTTTGAACAAGTGTGCATCTAAGTAAATTTCCTACTTGTTTTACAGAGGAATTCTTTGCTTGACATTGTCTTGATAACATAAAGCCTCTAAGCACTATGTATACTAATTAGACAAAATCTTAAACTGGGCATCCTAGTTATGAATGTTTAAGATTGGGTTTTGGAAATTAATTTTGCAGTTCCCATGAATCTACATTTTAAATAATATTTACTTACATTTCTCGTCCATTTCCTGACATCTTAAATCCTCCAAAAGGACACTGAGCAGACATTGCACTGTAACAATTAACCCTTGAAGAACAGGAAAATTACTTTTGACAGTGTGAAACAACTTTTTTAATTTCCAAATCATTAGTGGCTTTTTGTCAACTGTAAAAAACCTACGGTGATATTCATGAACTATATCTGCATAATACATTTGCAAAAATATGCATGCACAAGGTTCAGAAGAACAAAGCATTACCAGAAACTACACTTATGATCAGGTTTCTAACATTCATGAACGGTGTTCAAGCAGAGTGACAGCCATATCTTTCTGTGATAGTTATAATAAAATTCCTTCCTAACTAGTGCATAAGCTCTCAAACCAAAAACTAGTCACACTTAAGCCTTCTACACATACATTTTCAATAGATAGGATCATTTCAGTATATTTTTAGAAAGTTTTGTTTGATTCTACTCAATGTTAAACTATGTTCTGTATTGTGGTTGAGAACAAAAATACAAAAATAATAAGCAAGAAAGGAATTTTGCAGGAGAATTTGTAATATGAAGAGTTTTGGCAGAATGTGCACCCTCCTGCCTAGCTGAGAAATGTTTTTTTTTGTGTTGCAACATTGTCACATTGATATTCTCTATCTTCATATCTCTTTATTTCTCCTGCTACAGGTTTATTGTTTTCAACAAAAGAGATTCTGCTCATAGTTAAGGATTTCTAGATAGACCGTAAGAGTGAAATCCAAAGATTCCATTTTTGTTATAAAATGTTTACCATTTAAAGAATATCAACTTCTAAGTTAAAACTATTAACTGTTAACTGTTAGAAGGTGTATGTTTGTAGGTCACAAGAATTTGTGCAGGTTGCAAGTTCATTCAAATAAAATGTAAATTGGACATAGGTTTTGCATTCAAGTAAAATTGGATCTCTTTCTGATGCATTGAGATAACTGTAGGGAAATGCAAGTCTCTGTCAGCGATAGTCATCAGACTCAGTCTAGTATTTCTCCAATCTTTCACTCTCACATCTCTCAACCTTTGCCTTTATAGCTCCATGTAGGCTGCTTCTTTCTTTTCTGCTGCTGGAAATGGTTGTCCTTGTATTTGTAGTAGTTCTTCTCTACTTGCAGTTCCTTCCCTATTTTAATCACATTTTATCAATCTTTTCCATCACAGGTGGATGTTCTGCCTATGTTAAAGGCCACAGAACTTCAGATAATTTACTTCTTTACACGGGACAGAAAATGATCCCTGAAAATTAAGTATGTATTGTGCTATGTCCAAATCCTGAACAGAGAGGAAATTTACACTATCAGTGTATTTCCTTTTGTCTCCTTTCCTTTTTACCAAGTCAATTTCCTTAGCAAGTCAATTTTCTTTTTCAGACTAAGCTTGCAGGACAATTGTGTGAAGACTTACAAGAAGTATTTATTTAATAGCACATTAAGTATGGAAATGTGAAAGAAAGAGAGTCATAGCAGGGTGGCATCAATCTACCTCTCTAAAGATGAAAAGGAATTGAAATATAAAAGTATATCAGCCAAAGAAATGTTAATCTGACCTACAGTTACTGTCATTGGTACCTGAAGTTCTGAAGGAAGAATTAAAAACACCATTACTTACCATACTGTTCCAGCCTGAAGAGCAGCTGCAAATGTCAGTGCTTTATCAATGTCTTTGGTAAAAACGGCTGCTGCTAAGCCATAGGTAGTATTATTTGCTCTCTTGATAACTTCATCTATAGTTTTAAACTTCATGATTTGTTGAACAGGTCCAAATATCTGTTTCAGACACATGTATGCATAACAAGTGGACTAGTACAACTTACTATTGCAAAAAAATTGTATTTTAAACAATTATTTCTGCCAGATGGCCTTTTCCTGAATTCATTTAGTCAACATGGTACAGCTCAGAACAGACTCTAAAAAGGATTATAAATACACATAAATACAAGGTTTTTGTAGTATGATGCAAATCAAGATAGTCTTTTGTAAAATTATTAAAACAATAAAGAAATAAATGATTAAAATAAATAAACAAATTATGAAAACACATAAATAAAGATGAAAAGGTATCCACAATAAAGGCAGTTAGCACTGAGCCAGTGTGTATTACACATCTATACTGGCTACAAATGAACTGGTGTTTTCCTGGTAAACCTCAGTTTTAGAGTTGAGAAAGACATTCAACTTTTCTTCCCTTAAACTTTATTAGATTTTTATCTCTGCAAATAGCTGCACAACGGGGCATGTACACCAAGTGAAATCCTGCTTTCCATAATAATCCCTCAGGCTCAGCTTTCCCATGACCAACACTCTGTGTTCTTAGCCAGAGGTGTCCATGTCCATAACACAGTGCCAAGGCTGTGTAGGGCAGGGGACATTACCACATCTAATTACTTCTGTTACCGTAGATCATGATCTTTCCACTTTATTTTTCTGGAAAATACTTAGTACTAGTTTCTAACTAGAGTTGTAGGGATTAATTTACATATATCAGAAAACCACTGAATGTTCCTCCATTGTTCAAACTGTGAGTTTCAGATCCTGTATATTCTTTAAATCTGCTTTTTAAATTTGCTCTCTGGGGTTTTATAGCATAACACAGTCAAAATAGTGTGAGAGAAGCAGTTCTTGTAGTGCTGTCCCAAAATAAACTAGTAGATCTGTGAAGACACATACCTCTATGCAATTTCCTACCTGCTTCCCAGGCCAGCAGAAGCAATCTAAATTATTTCTCATAATTATAGAGCTCTCTCCTGTTTTACAGCTCTCTCCCCACCACAATTAACTGCTGCTTTGGTGTTCATTTTACCTCAGCCTGTTGACTTTTGCTGACTGTACCAAGTATGTTCAGCAGACTGCATCAGCAATATTACTTTCTACATAAAGCAACAACTGGATTTGTAATAAATTTGAAGGAACTTTCTAGTATGAAGAAGTATAATGGACGCTAATTGTAGCACAACCGCAGCATTTATTACTCTAAACAGTTTTAATGTAAAAGAACACAGAGAGGAGGTAATGACTGGACTTTGAAACTATGTTTACAGAACTGTTTTTCTCAATGGCATAGCAGCTCTGCATTCCTAACTCTCTCCCATTCCGTGCATATGATTCCTGACACCATGGTATTGTCACCTTAGTTGGGTCAGTAAAAGCTCCTTCAACGTTATGTAGGTACATATGCAAACTGATCTAGGTTAAACAACCCTGTAGAGGCAAAATTCCATTTTGCTGTAATAAATGTCTGTGGAAGAACAATCTACCTGTTTTCTCATATTGAAGAATAGCTGCTTGGTACATATTGTGTCCAGCCCCTCATTTAAGTGACTCTTTAGGCAGTATAAAGAGTTTACAACCTTTACCCTCAAGATTTGCTTCTGTGTTGCAAGTTATCATGACTCTGATATGAAAGACATGGGCAGTATGGGGTGATGCATACAATCTGAATCTCAGTATTTCTCGCCTACTGCCGGCTTAAGCTGGAGCCTTGTTCTCAGGCCAGTGTCATACTCCTCTCCCTCACCTCCACTGAGTTGGTGAAACAAGCACCAGAAACCAGAAAAACATTTTGATCACCACTAGGATGGAACGATGTAATTACTGAGAGTGTTTTTATGTAGCTACTTGACCTTCTAAATAGATATTTTGTACAGACATTTAAACAGACAATCTTCAGTGAGAGTACAGACTGCCAAGAATTTATTTACCTCTTCTTTGGCAATGCGCATATCATCTGTAACATTAGAAAAAACTGTGGGCTGGATGAAGTATCCTTTGTCTCCCCATGGACCTCCTCCGCATTCCAGTTTTGCTCCTTCTTTTTTCCCACTCTCAATTAGCTCCAGGATTTTTTTAAACTGCTCCTTATCAATCTAAGTGAAAAGATTTTAGAGGGATGAACACAGCACACACTGATAACAAAGCACACACTGATAAAAATTTTTCTTCTAGCTCATTAACCGAAGCCTAAAAGCATTTCAGCTTTGTTAACTTGAATGTGTTGAAGTTGAACATCTGGAGAGGCCTGCAAATATTCTTTTCACTAATTTCACAAAAATTTGGAGGCTTTTCTCAAATAGACCAGCAATCAGAAATTTTGACATAGGAGAATCAGCTAAAGAGGGACTGATATCCTGATTTTCTTTAGTAAAAATAAAAAATAAAATAAAATAAATCTATAAAATGAATGTGTTTCATACTTCTCCCAGTACTTTTGCCAGCTGCAAGTTGTTCATCAAAATAAAAATTGCTGAGCTTGATCCTTCAAAAATAACACAGGGTTTGATCTAGGCAACACATATATTTCTGTACTTTGCTAGGTCTCGTAGATTGGTCACAGTTTTCCTGAACTAATAAAGGAAGTTAAAAAGCAACAATACAGTACAACTGAAATTCAATGCTGTTTTCAGTTCATTCTGATTCATTACTGGAATAAAGACACTGACATCTGTGGTTTTAGAAACATAGGTGGTAGATTGTTTATGGTATTAAGCCAGTCTCTGCCCCTCCACTCACTCAAACCTACCAACAAATTCAACATATGCCAAGCATGTTGTAGTTTGGCTTTATAGTATAGCAAAATACATGGTCTTTGGATGGAAGAGGACTCTATGGTGGCAGAATAATAGGGGCTTATATTTTTCTAACCCTTACAGTTTTCAGTGATAAGGTGGATAAACAAAAATAGTTTAAATGGGGACTAGAAACACATAATTTCCTTTCCTCCTCTCTCCAAGTCAATCAATCAATCAATCAATCACCACTTCAGGTCTGAAAGGAAATTGTGCAGAGGATAAAGTTGATGTCAGGAAAAGCTCAAATCTTGTTTGGTGAAGGCTTCTAACACCTTTTTTTTTTTTTCTGTATTTTTTATTTGCTCCATTTTCATGCTTCTTTCATTCACCCTTTCAGAGTTCAACACTTGAAGTACTGTGTCATGAAGATACTAAGATTACTAAACTGTGGTGCTTAGGGACATGGCTTAGTAATGACCTGGCAGTGCTGGGTTAACAGTTGGAATTGATATCCTTGAAGGTCTCTTCCAACCAGAATGATTTTATGATTCTACTTCTATGGGAACTCTTGCATGGAAGCTTCTCTGTGATCGTACTCATCAGTTAGCAGAATTGGTGTTTATCTTATTCTCTTATTTGTTCCATTAAAAAGTCATATTTCAGTTTAACTAGAAAGTTTTACCATGGTCATAGAACACAACAATATTTTCAAAGATTCTGGGGAATCCTGCATGTGTATTAGACTAAACAGCTATTCAGGTAGAGCTGTGATAAAAGCTTATATTTATAAGGTTATGAATTTATAAGGATATTTACAAGGAGGTGGTTTTTAGTCCTCTGCGTTCCCTTTGTCATGTCACTTTCTAACAACTGCCTTAATGCATGCAGAAGACATAAGATTTCTTTCACCCTGGTGGTCAAATATCTCTTGTTTGTAAACATCTTAAAGAGACGATGAGGTTTAGACAATTAGCTCACATTGCTGTCGGTCATTCCTTTATTATCATCATAATTATTTTTCTTAATAATGTATGAATTAGCATATATATGATCTTTCAAATTCCAGCAGGGCCTTTGGCTCTTCTTTGGCGCCCACTGTGCAAAGAGTTACCCAAACTTGCCACCTGAGGCAGGTGTTGTCCCAGAGGGTTTGTGAGCTGGAGGACAAATATGTCTTTCAGGGAGGCTTTATGACAAAAGAACACAGTGAATACATCTGATGCAGGCTATGTTTTTTTTGTTGCTAGAAAGAATTAGTCAAGGCACAAGAAGGAATTTGAAGACAAAGAGCTATTTAACATAATTACCAACAGAAAAATGCTCTTAAACCACGTGGTTACAATTTTCCATTACGTGGAATGATAACAGTTCTAAAAGGAGAAACTTTGCTAACTTGTGAAAAATTTAAGATTTCTGCTAAAGCTTGCTAAGAAGGAAATGAGGTTAAGAAAGGCAAATTATAAGACTAGAGGACAAAAATGTCTTCATGCTTTTTCAAATGTTTTCAGTATTGGTTTTTTTCACTTGTTATCTTTTCTTTTTTTTTTTTTTTTTAGTAAAAGATTACTTTTATCTCTCATTTACAGTGTTAGTGTGAGTTTCAAACTCAGTAAAGCCACAATAACATGCAAATGGATTCCTTTTAGTCTTGTATTAGCTGTACACCAGACATTGGGAATTTACTTGTTTCAATGTTCTTGTCCTCTGGTATTTAAATTTATTCATCTAAAAGTATTAGTTTGTTATAAAGACACATGGCGGGATATCAAAATAGTATCCTTACTATTTTGAAATTCTCCAAAGCTTGTTTGGCTTGGAATGCAATTTTCTCATTTACTTGGGTTCTTTGATTACATGAAATGACTGTGATAACCAATGAAGAACTTTACATTATGAAATGTGTGGGAGTTGCTTTCTCTCCAGCTTTTGCCTTATCTCTATTAGAGTTACTTTTTTTCTATGACAATCAAATATGTGCATAATAGCTCTACCGTGAAAATACATATCCTGTAGTACAAACTGATATAGGAATAAGACTCTAGATGGAAACTAATTTAACGATGCTCTGATGTGAGCCACTGAAACTGCAGTGTTGTGCTAACTTTTATAATGTTGCATTTTCTCATTCATTTAATGAGGAAGCTTTGCCATAACCTGCAACCATATGCAGGAAAAAGTATAAAATTATATATTTTAATTGTGTAATATTCTAAAACTGATAACAGCATAATGAAATCCAGGCACTTTCTAAAACGGGAAAAGACAGTATTAAATTTAATTTCTTCAAACTACTCACAGTGGTACTATTTGAATATAATGTCAGCAATCTCTGACATGGGTGATCTTACTTTCATTTCTATGACTGTTGTATTGGAGCTTTCTCAAAGCATTTCTGTTCTGTATAATTGTTCTCATTCCACAATAAAAATCATGGGCCTAAGGGTAGAGTGTTAGTTGTTTGTGCCAGTATCATAGGCCTAAAGGTGAGGTCTCTAGAAAAGAGAAAGAGGCCTATGATAGTGGCACAACCAGCCATCACTCTGCTTTCTTCCTTCTGGTCCCAGAGAACAGTGCTTAGCCTTGAAACTAATGCAACAATAGGTTTAGAAGTACACTAAACTGTGATGTTGTGTCACAATTGTATTGGAAACATAACATTACTTACTTGAGGGCCTTGTTGTACGTCAGGAAACAGAGGATTCCCAAGAGTATACTTCTTTGCTCGTTCAATGCTCCGGCGAACGAACTCATCATAAATAGGCTCTTCCACAAAAATCCTAGATCCCGCTATACAACACTGACCCTGGTGGTAGAACAGACCAATATGTGCATATTCCACAGCGGTGTCCACTGAAAAGAAGTGCAGAGTTCATGAGATCATAGACTTGAATGGTCACATCATAAATTATTCACAAATCTTTGTCATTCAATCTTACTTCCCTTTTTAGCACTTTTTATTTTGATGGCCATTTAAAACATAGATATTTATCCATTTAATTATGTCCAAAATTTCTTTTTTTCAAGAGTAGCACAGTACACCTAGACAAACAAAAATTTATCTGTTCTACGTGAAATGTAGGTTTTACTGCCCTGTCAGCAGTACCAAGAAGAGTATTCAGTTAGAAAATTAATAAATCAGTGTAAGATCCATCTAGCTGCTTTTGATACTGCATTAATGATCCTTAATGACAGTAATGGTGAACGGGTTGTCAAAGATTCATTCAGGAACCACCAGCTGTTGGTGGCAATCTAACTTAGAACTATGGTGTGACCAGAAAACTTTAAAAATTACTCCCTCATTAAACAGGCACAAATAATTTACTAACAGGAAAACCAAACCAAACCAAAATGAAAAAAAAAACAAAACAGAAAAGAACATTGGACTTGCAAAAGTAGTAGGTTTATATAATAAAAATGCTACTAACAGTCTGCATCTGCAAATATAATGTTAGGACTTTTTCCTCCAAGTTCCAATGTCACTCTCTTCAGATTGCTCTTTCCTGCAGCTTCTTTAATCAGTTTGCCAACCTAAAAGACAGGGAGAGGACAGTTTCATCTCAAAAAGTTTATTATGACCTCGATAACACTTCTCTGAGTTCCTCAAAAGTGAAAACAGTTCACAGTTGTCTACTATCCCAGTAACTGTAGAAATGAAAAAAAATCTAAAAAAATAATAAAAAAATTGAAGAAGAGTCAGGGTGCAGATGATTTGTAGTCTACGAATGAGGAATATTTTTTAGAAGAGTTTCCCCCTGGACACACTCATGTTAACTGCCAAAGATGTCTGCTGCCTTTTGGTTAACATTTCTCTACTTGCTTGTCTCTGTAATGTAGTCACTGATTTCTACTCTGACAGTTACTCCCATTAAGTTGAATTTCCTCTGTTTTTTACATGGAAAAGCCCTTTGAGGCACAAAATGTATGAGAGAAAAAGTAGATACCTACGCTGCCAGCATGGCCAACTCTTCCTTTTTCTGCTTAATATGAACTGTCCTGGAAAAACTGTGAAGGGAAAATATGCTTGTAGCCTTTGTGGCTTTGGTCTGTAACTGCTCATATGTAGCAACCATCAGATAGCTTCCTCTCTCTGCCAGCCTTCCTGTGGATGCTAAAAAGCTGCTAGCAGAGGGATTTTCTCTGGTTCTCACAATATTTGGTGAGAATCCTACCTTTCTTGCCAGTGTTATGAAAAACAGTAGGATGTTTTTTGTAAGCTAGACTAGCACGTGGTGTTTTGCTAATTTCTGTTTATGGTACGTTGGAAAAATATTTTGAAATAGTTGTTGTAGAACTTTAGCCAATCACCCTAGGAGATGGGTGATCACTGACCAATCACCCTATGGGGCTAGGGTATATAAAACAGGGTTATAATTTAGTAAAGCTGCTTCTTTTGCCTGCTCTTGCTGAATTTGTGTGTTGCTGCATCTCTCCACTCCTGGGATAAACAGCGACAGAAGGTTATGGAGCAGATCATCCTGAATGCCATAATGAGACATGTACAGGACAACCAAGGGTTCAGGCCATGGGTTTATGAAAGGCAAATTCTGCTTGACTAACTTGATGTCCTTCTATGACAAGGTGGCCTGCTTAATGGATGAGTGAGCATCCTCCTGGAAAAAATGGCTACTCACGGCTTAGACGGCCATACACTTAGCTGGATGAAAAAACTGTGTGCTTGGCTGGCACCAAAGCTGCAGTGGTGAATGGAGTAAAATCCAGTTGGTGGCCAGTCATAAGTGGTGTTTCCTGGGGTGCAGCACTGGGGCCTGTTCTCTTTAATATCTTTATCAATGATCTGCATGAAGGTATTGAGGGCATCCTCAGTAAGTTTATGGATGATACAAAGCTGGGCAGGAGCATAGATATGCTTGAGGGATCTGGACAGGCTGGATTGATGGGCTGAGGCCAATGGTATAAGGTTCAACAAGGCCAATTACTGGGTCCTGCATATGGGTCATGACAACCCCATGCAATGCTGCAGGTTTGGAGAAGAGTGGCTGGAAAGCTGCCCATCAGAAAAGGACCTGGGATGTTGATTGACAGCCAACTGAACATGAGCTGTCGGTGTGTCCTGATGGCTAAGAAGGCCAACAGCATCCTGGCC
This sequence comes from Actenoides hombroni, assembly GCA_024336885.1. Lineage (NCBI taxonomy): Eukaryota > Metazoa > Chordata > Aves > Coraciiformes > Alcedinidae > Actenoides > Actenoides hombroni. The sequence goes on from WUAM01000317.1 coordinate 3,098,994, forward strand.
TGTATCAAAAACAGTGTGCCCAGCAGGACTAGGGATGTGATTGTCCCCCTGTACTTGTCACTAGTGAGGCTACACCTTGAATACTGAGTTCAATTTTGGGCCCTTCACTACAAGTAGTACATTGAGGTGCTGGAGCATGTCTAGAGGAAAGCAATGAAGCTGGTGAAGTGTCTAGAGAACAGGTTTTATGAGGAGCGACTGAGGGAACTGGGGTTTAACCTGGATAAAAAGCATCTGAGGGGAGATATTACGGCTCTTGACAACTGCTTGAAAGGAGGTTGTAGCAGGGTAGGTGTTGGTCTCTTTAGGTTAGACATTAGGAAAAACCTTCCTCAATGAAAGGGTTGTGAAGCACTGGAACAAGCTGCCCAGGCAAGTGGTGGAGTCCCCATCCTTGGAGGTATTTAAAAGAAATGTAGATGAGGTGTTTACAAACATGGTTTAGTGGTGGGATTGGCAGTGTTAGGTTAATGGTTGGACTTGATGACCTTAAAGGTCTTTTCCAACCAAGCCAATTCTATGATCATCAGTAACAGACAAATTAGACTAAAATTGCCAATCCTTCTTAAAAAGTTAAGGTTTAGATCTGAATTTACTTTATCATATGGAGTCATAGATGTGTCATCTGGCTTACACTTAGATATTTCACGTGCTTTTGTTAGTTTTCTCGATGTGATGGAATCAAGACACCCACTACAAAATGACGCTTCTACCATTATGGAGGTAGTTTCCATGTTTCTGATAAACCAAGACCGCAAATATTTGTATTTAAGAGATCTATTTTTTTTTTTCCTTCTTCTTCAGCATTAACCTCTTAATTGAGAAAATTATACTTGAAGATTTTTCTTTAGATTTATGGGCAAAATTGTCATTTCAGCTCAACTAAAGGACAAGAAAGTATGGCAGAAGGAACTTTCACAGTGAAGGAACATGAAAAAAACAACAAAACAACCAAATATCTGTAAAGCTTTGTGATATAGGACTTCATTCTTAAGAGAAGTCTTGACAACTGACTTTTCGTAACAAAACCTAAAATATTTTATATGAAAAATTGCTGATGTAGATATTCAAAACAGCTGGAAAAATATCAGTCTTCACAAATATTCTAGATTGTAGACTCACAAGCGTAGGTTTCCTTTTTGACTATGCTGCCCCCCTTTTATGTTAATTTTTCACAGATCCATAAACAAGATTCAATTTATTGTTTCAGGCATCTGTAGAGATTAAAACCTCTGTGACATTTCTGAAGGAAATATTATTTTATATAGAAGGAGATGCTATTCCACAAACAGAGGGATCTAAGGGAGAAAGGAAAAGAAATTATCTATTTCTAGTGATACTGTGATAATGCAAAATCATTTTGCAAATTTCAGTTTCAGAATGAAATATAATAAATACGTAATATGTCACCTATGTGACACAGGAGGTCACATATCACTTTCAAAAGAGATCTGAGCACTTGAACCTTATTTCTAGAAGTCAATGGCATTTAAGCTTCTAAGTGTCATAGACACTGAAAATTGGATTTAATCTGTTTTGTTATTTGTGGTGGGTTTTTTTCAGTTTCTGTTTTACATTTCATAATTTTTCTTTAGGCTACATTTTGGTGATTTTTTTTTTAATGCATTCCAGGGAAGAAGTTTGATATTCATTATAGTGAAGTGCTTGTTTCTATGAAGAGAAGACAAGGCTCTTGGGTAAAAAAATTGGTCCATATACATGTGAACTCTCTACTGTGTCCTCAGCAAGATCATTACAGTCTATCTGGAGTGCTATGGACATGCCACTGAACAAATATTGGATTACATTATGCCTATAAACCTCAGGCATTGTGCACTTTTCTAAATTATTCACACATAATCACTCCAGGGGATTACACTTTAGGATGATGGGAGGATGCCTAAAATCAGACAGCCATGAAGTACCTTTATTCTTCAGTGTGTTCTTGGAATACATTAATCTTGAAGCTTAAAATGCACTGTGATGAGTTTACCTATTTGAAAAAGATTATGATGATTGCAGATCTGCCGCATAACACGTTAATTGCTATATTTAACTTAGTTATTGGGAATGAAAGGCAGGTTTTTTTGTTGGTTTTTTTTCCAAAGGACACTTCTAATGACAATTCTTTCTTATATGTGGCATGGATAGTCATTTTCAGTGGATGGGGTTGCTGCTTGAAAGTCTTGCTGTCAGAAATAATAAGTGCATTAAATTGGATCTCTTGAACTAGTAATAGAAGATTACTGTTATTAATAAAACTATTTGTTTTGTGAAACATGTAGTATGCCTATGGAATTTTACAACTACAAAACTAGCAAAGGTGATGGTGCACATACTTTTTGTATTCATCTTGAATTTTTTTCTTACTGTGAATAGAATACACAATAATACTGGATACAGAGAGGATTTTTGGAAATTCATAGCACTTAATGAAACCTGCTCATATCACCACTGATGACTTACATGTACATTTTAATAAATTAACAGCTTTGAACGATGCATGGAATAGAATTAGAATATATAGATGTCCCTTCCTTCATATTTCTCATCCTGACCATGGTATTTCAGTAGAAAGCATTTAATATGGTGAACTCTGGGGAAATAGCATCAGAGAATGTTCTCTGTTTTCAAAGATAAGGTAGAATTTATTTTGATGACAGATGATTTGAACATATGTCTCTACTGCAGAATCTCACTCTAAAAGTAAATGAAAATACCCTTCAGAAGCTATTGCAATGGTAGACAATACTGAGGTTAAAATGCAGTGCTTTCAAGCATATATATTAGCTTATCAGAGACTTTTAAATGTCAACCTAGCTGTGACTACTCCTGTTTTCTTTTGTAAAATGAAACAGAAAAAACATTTTTTTTCTTCCCTCATTTTGCAGTCATTACAAAATCACAGAATAGCTGATTTGGGAAGGCACCTCTGCAGATGATCAGGTTGAACCCTCTGCTCGAGCAGGGTCAGCCAGAGCAGATTGCTCAAGGTTGTGTCCAGTTGGGTTTTGAATACCTCCACATATGGAGACCCCATAATGTGCCTGGGCAACCTGTTCCAGTTCTCAACAACTCTCACAACAGAAAAGTGTTTTCTTGTGTTTGTCAGGTTCCTTGTATTTCAATTTGTTCCCATTGCCTGTCATCCTGTCACTAGGAACCACAGAGAAGAGCCTGGCTCCCTCTTCTTTCCTCAGTCCATCATGTATTTATACACACAGATCAGATGCCCTGAGCCTTCTCAGCTCCATCCTGGACAGTCCCAGTTCTGTCAGATTCTCCTTGTAAGACAGATACTCCAGTCCCTTAATCATCTTTGAGGCCTTTCACTGGACTCACTCTAGTATGTGCCTGTCTCTTGTGCTGGGCAGTCCAGCACTGGACCCAGTATGCTTCACGAGCGTTGAGCAGAGAAGGATGAAGCCCCTCAACCTGCTGGCAGTGCTGCTCCTAATGAAGCCTAGAAGGCTGTTGGGTCCTCTATCCAAGAGACCAGAAAAATGTCATTAATATGTTTTGCGGTTTCCTCAGTTTGTGTACTTAACAGACTTTTGTGTAGAGGCATGGTCAGGAAGACAAGAGAAGGAAATATGTAGCCAATAAAGAGAATTAAAATTGACAGTAAAATATGACTGTCTTTAAAGTAAGATCAGCTAACACTTAAATGTAAAGAGATTTCAAAATAATGATCATGATTTCACATCTAAATGTGTTTGCATTTATATATTTGGTGTAAAATACCTTTTCCTATAGGAAATATATTTGTCTTAAGGAAGAAATATAAGGAAGAAAGCTCCCACGTTATTCCCACATAGAATTTTAAATGTATTTAGAAAGATCCCCAAACTAAGCAATCTTAGTTTTATGGATCCTATTTGCACACAGATAATCAAATATAACTACTGGGAGTGTTTCTAAGTTTGAAAAAGATTGAATAAAAGAAAAATTGAGACTAGAGCCACAATTCAGACTAGAATGAGAGCTGGACAATGGAAAACAGACCCACTGAAGAAGCCCCATAAGCGATGTGAAAGTGTTTAAAAAACCTGGCCATTTTACAAGAGATCATGTTCCAAAATTATGAAAAATTATCCATATTCACAATTTTTAGGAGTTGAGGCTTCATTCGTATTTTTAAAGTAATGAAACAAAGATCTGTGTAAGACCTTTTTTTTTTTTTCTGAGCTTGAGACACTTCTGGCTAATGTTAGTTTTGCATATATTAGAGCAAAACTTATGCTATGAAAATGGGGCTCCAGGAACACTGAGATTTCTCAAATGGCATAACAGTGCTTGAAAGACAGGGAAAATGACCCTCTGTGCTTTTTTGTTTATGGTTTAAACATACAAACTTGAAAAGAAAATATTGTTACTAGACTAAAAGTAATGAATTTAACTAAGTAGTTAAAAATAGCTCTTGATAAAATCTTCACAAGAAAGAAGATTTAGGATTGAAGGAAATTGTTAATTAGATTAAATCTTTTTATCCTGATGTGGTTCCCGAGTGTAATCAATCTTCCTCTAAAACTGATGTAAGGGAACATTTTGTCTGGGTGAACTTTGCAAATTATCCAGGAAGTTATCAAGTGAGGTTATATAATTATTTGTATTCCTAAACTTGTACATGAGTGACAAGCTTGATTGTGGGTGCTATGATTCTCATGAAAGGAGAAAACAAAACAGACTCTTGAAGTCTTTAACTCCAGATGCTACTTCCCTACAAAAGTTTTGTTAGTGTTCCATACAGCTGGCTTTTATAATGAAACTTCACCACTACCCTGGGAAACCTTGTTTATGCAGGAAAAGGAAACCTGGTCCATGTTCTTTGAGATCATAATCTGGGGGGGGTGTGCAGAAATCAAGGCCAAGTATATTTTTATGTAACAGAATGCAAGAAGCAGTACAATTTATAGCTTTTAGGATGTTTCTAATGCCCTACTTCAAATTGTGTTAAATATGAATTTTGCTACTGACCTTTCAGAAGGTGAGATTTACAGGGCAGCATAAGAAAAGGCTTGTTGTGTAGATAAGGATTGTATTATATGGCAAATTAGTACTTTATCTTCTCATGATACTTGTTAATATGTAATTTTTACAAATAAGCATTTACTTCTTTGATTAGTTTCTGTGTCAGTCTTCTTTCTCCTTCCACCATTGCAGTCCAGTACTGTTTTTGCCCTTTTTCCACACTGTGAACATGACCTTATCTACCAAGTTGCATATCTTTATTTGGCTTTTCTATTAGATGTCACAACAGTTTAGAGATGATCAATTGCCTGAAGACAGCAGAGCTTACTGTACATGTAAGATTAAAAAAACAATCAAAGAAAGTTTGCAAGTGCATGCATGCATCCGTGTGCATGATCATTTATTTAAATTCAGTTTTAAGAAGAATATATCCATTAGACAATTAAATAATAATAAAAATAAAGCAATTAATTGAAAACTTGTTACAGACTAAAGTTTTGAAGTTATATTTATACATGTGGTAAATGAATTTTAAAACTTTCTTTTTTCTTCATTAAATCTGACCATATCAGTTACTTTCTATGTCTGAAAAATCTCCCAGATTCCATACTGGAACATGGAACAAATCCTAAGCTTTAAATACTCTTCCATGAAGTCCTGTGTCATCCCACAAACAAGGGATTTTATTTAACATTTACTTAACCAAAATAGGAAAAGTTTTGATCAGAGTCTGTGTCATTTCCAATAGTCATGTCACAAATCAATGGAATCGGGTTTTGTTTGGTTTAACACTTGCAGAAATATTTGCAAAATTCTAGTTAGCTGTGAATTTTAGAAAGTAAGGTACCAAGTTGCCAGCTGTTGTTATCCAGCAGGGCTTGCTAAATATTAGTAAAAGTATGACTTACTGCAAATATGAGCATTATTAGGTCATTGATGCACCTATGTAATTTTAGGATAATACTATAAAATTGTATCTAGTGTAAAATGTAACTGCAGCAAATACTCGAGGGATTGGGGAGGGGTGGGAATGTGTGTAGAAATTCTTGCAAATTCTGGGTAGAGTATTTTGAGAGTATTTAAATAAAAGTATAAGGCATAGAAAACAAAATCAGAAAATAAATAAAAAGTCCTAAAGTTAAACAAATGTTACATCTCCTATGTGTTTGACTACATTTTTATGTGCTTGCTTGTTTGCTTTAGAAGTTACATTTCTCTAATAATATATTATAAATATTATTTTACATTAATTTTCATAAGCAGAACAACTTTCTGTTCATAGTGCTATAACATTTCAGCAAAAACCTTAAAATATATCTATTATTGCAATGTATCATGGTAACAGTAGAGAGGTTAGCAAGTTAATGTATTTTCAGAATGATAAATATTTTCACATCTTAGTTTTTATATTGATTTTTTGTAATATTTGTTTCACTTAAAAGGCACTGGTTTTCAGAAAGAGAATGTCTCAGTTCTACTGGTGACAGCTTTTGATGGAAGACAGATATAATTGTTTAGTCTTATAGAAGAACATATTTTTCCAAGAATTTAACATAAAAATAATTTGAAGGTTATTTTATACAGGACCTTTTTTTAAATCAACATGTTTAGCTACAGTCTGTTACAGTCACTACTACAAAAACAGAATCAAAATTCTGCCTCAGATATAGCTGAGTCTACTTAGATTATCAAAATACAGTTTTTTCAATTTTTGCTGACAGAATATATGGAAATAATTTAAAAATAAATTGGTCAATGCACTTGAATGAGTACCTGTTGTTGACTAGCAGCAAATGTTACAAGGTGTTACAATTTGTAATGAATTTGGCCCATTCTGTAAGTGACTGTCATATATCAGGTTATAATGAAACCTGCTGGTAGACTGCTGGAGACATCAATATTAGATTTAAAATAGACTTGTGGAAAATACATGAATTCTCAGATCCAATTGATGAGGATCTCATATTGTCATGGCCTTTTGGCACCATGATGCCTGTGTTTTTGGTGGAATTGTATCAGTCAGTTTTAAATGGCTTTTGCTGCAACTTCCTATTTTTCATAATTTTTCATAAATAATCCATCTTTGAATTTTGTCAAGGAACAATGGGTCTGCTAAAGTGGTTAAGAAAAGGTGACAAGAAGCTGAACAAAATGTAACCAATGTTTCTTCAGATCTTTTTGTAATTGTGACTCATGAAATGTTTTTTTAAATTTTCCATACTTACCACACCTCAGAGTATGCTGAATAGTCGTGAGGTGGCTGTGCCTATGCTGGATTGTATCAAAGGAACAATAGGCCAAATATTCTTACTTTGGGAGTGGACTATTGCTGAAGTATAAGAATCAGGATTTAGACATATTAATTCACGGTTTTGACAAAGGTTTGTATTTCATTATTTTACTGAATAGTTCACAAGAAAGTTTGTACTTATGAGCAACTCATCATGCATATAAATACATTACTTTATGGTAATATGAAGCAAACTTGCATCAAAGGCACCCTGGAAACAGCAGATAACTTATTCTGTACCTTATTTAGTCTGCAGCATAGGTATCTATGACACATATGACACATCATTTGACAACTGCTGCAATCTGAACACAAGCAGTAAAAAGTGATTCAAAGATAAAGTTTTTAACTGTCTATGTAATATTGCATTAGTTGTCAGGCTACTGGAAAGCTCTTTTCAAGATGCACTTTTTTTCCTTTTTTTTTTTTTTCTTTTGCTACACATATGCAAAGTTATAAAAAGTGCTTTTAGTTTTCTGTATTTTGTTTGAAGGTTCATTTACATTTGATGTAAAGTGTGTGTACATATTTAGCTATTAGATTTATTTAATGATCAGTGTGGAGACAGCATCATAAGGTTATGTTTTGTCATGCTTCAAAAATGTTAATGTTCTCATTTTTTCTTAATGAAGTAATGAAGTGGATTTTATTACTGATTTAAAAAAAAAACCCTACATGATTATGTTGAGAGTTCTGAGAGCATTTATGAAGTATCTTCTTTGGCTGATAGCATGTTGAAAGTTTCTGAAGTGTCCTTGTGTGTCATCCTCTTCTGGTTGCTTAACTTAGATGTGGAAAATGTCAATTTAAAACAGAAGCTTAAGTATTTGTGCAAATAAATGCTTAGAATCATAAACCACACACTTAATACTGCATTAATTAATAACTAACCACAGTTACCTCTAATCTAGAAGAAACATATAGTTCTGAAGCTGATTTTATCATTGTTTCTTTCAAAAAACAGGTCAAGACTGAGATTTTCAAAAGACTATTAAGAATTCAAGTAGCTTGTTTTCAAAAGCTGATTGTTTTTAAGAACTTAAACAATTTAAATAATTCATACTTTTCAAAAAGTGAAGGGAAAAAAATTATGGTGATACTTCTACCTGCTGCTTGTATTTTTGGGGAGCAAATTATCCTGTTTTCTATGTCAAAGAATAAGGAATACAAAACCCCTGAAATCTGTCAGGTTTTAATGATAGAGAGAGCGGAATGTAAGATTAGAGGTCAGAAGGGATGGTGGGATCCTAGAAGCTTTGGTACTTTTTAGTCTTATAATCCTGAGTGGGATAAGACCTTTATGGATGACTGTATGAGGAGGAAGGAGGATCCTCTGTAAACTTACTTTGTGTCCCAAACTGAATTCTTTGTAACAATACTTGTATTTTCTTCCTTTCCTTCTCTCACACTTCGAAGTTTTGCTCACAGTTCATCAGAGATATCTTTCATAAGCTTTAACACTCAACCTTCTAAATGGAATGTTGATACAGCACATTTGATGTAGTTTGTTAATGCATGTAAGAAGAAATGAAGATGTTTTATGCTTATCTTCATAAATCCAAAAACAAATAGTATGTCTGGGAATTATCTAACTTTGTACATGCACAGCTGAGTAGTGTCCCAGATTCGGCTAGGATAGGGTTAATTTTCACAAGCATATGCTGGCCCAAGCAGCTGGGAGGGGTTGCAATGGGGAATGGCCAAAGACAAGATAAAACAACTGAACAAGCCGATGGGATATTCAATACCATACGAATGCCATGCCCATTATATCAGGGGAGAGCTGGCCCAGAGCAGGGGCGCTGGAGTACAGAAAGCAGTGTCTTGGGTACCAGTAGAGTCTCACATTTTACCTCACTTGCTTTGTATATTATTTCATAAGTACTATCATTATTACTGTTGTTTCTTCTCTCTTTGTCTTGTTCTTTTCAACTGTCCTTGTATCAACCCATGGGGTCTCATGTTTTCCTTCCTTCTGATTCTTCTTCCCATCCCACTGAGGGGATGGCAGGGGGGAAGCAATGGGCAAGCGGATGAATGGTGTTTATCTGCCAGAAGAGGTTAAACCACAATAGCTAGCTATTACTTTAATTTTCATTAATGAAAGGGAGCTATCCACTGTTATCCACTTCTGCTTACACCCTAGAGCAAATATTTTAAGTAAACCATAAGTACTGTGTCTTGAAAGTGTCTGCAATTCTCTATTGGCTTTTAAAGGGAATCAGCTCCTCAGTCCAGATGCAGGTGTCTCTACAATGATACTTGAAGACAGGTGAGATAAATCCCATCCATTGGGCATTAACAAATTGTACAGGCTCCTGTCCAAGGAATTTCCCAGTCGATCCACTGTGGGATTGTCTCTGGCTGAAGACAGGAATCCTACTTCAGTGATTATAAGTGCATTCTAGCTACCTCTACTGCATCCCTTTTCCTTTGGTAGGACACCCCTGAATTGTAAGGTATACACAACTCCATATGGCAGTTCTAAAATAAGATCCCAGTTCCGTCTAAATATACAGTTAAACAGTCCTTCACTCAGGAAGTGCTGAATCAATGTATTATTCCGTCTAGCTGCATGGAGGGGAAGAATAAAAGATGTTTTGCTTTTCTGTACGCTGATCACATATATAACTGGGCTCACTGTTAAGATCTCTCCTATTTATATCTGTGTTCTTTGTTATGAACATGGGGATGTTTTTCTATAAAAGTGACAGTCTTATGTTAAATGGAAGTCAGTACAAGTTATGGTCAAATCTCAGATACTTATAGTTTCTGTCTAGACATATTTAAATACTATGATCAGTTAAATGTTTGACAGAGGTGTAAGACTCCTGGAAATTCTCTAGAATGCATTTTACAGTGATTGAGAGCAATTGTATTTCTAGCAAGTACAGTCCTTTGATCACTTGAGTAACATTCACAGAGAGTTGCAAGCACACCTTATCTTCTGAAATTTCTTGTTATGTGAAATTATGTATTGTGTGTATCATAAATCAGCCTTGATAAAATTCTACAGCAAATATTTTGGGCTTTGAAACTGCTAAGAAAGTGGCAAACAAATGGCTTAGTGACACCTACTGCAGCAGTAACATTGAGTGCTGTCAAGCAGAAGCCATTTGTCACATCCTCATACTGAGGAGGCAAAGTCAAGGGAAACGTAACCTACACGACTTCTGTATTAGCAGAATAAGCTGTTTGATAAAAAAGGCTAACCCAACAAGGGAAAGCCTTTCACTGTAGTGTAAAGTGAAACAGATAGCTCTAAAGAGAAATAACGTTATCTGGTTTGCCCAACTCTTTTTAAAATTTAGCATGTACCAAATGCCTATGGAAACTTCCTAATTTTTGTCTTCTAAATTTAGTGAGTGGAATATCTGACACATACCTAAATGAATTTGCAAAAATTCAGGTTATCTTTCTGCCAGTTTAGGTGAGGAATATGTAGCATTGAACTCTGAAAGTGTGAATATTAGTTTAATAACAGTCCTGTTGTTCTAAGCAACTCAGCTGGGGGCATGAAATAAAAACTAAAATCGACCTCTGATAAGTAGATTTTTAAATTATTATTATTATTCTGTTGCCTGCAAATTTCAAGGAAACTACCTAGTTCGTGCTTGTACTATCTGGTTCCCTAACCCTCCTTATATTATTTTGCAGCTGCGATCCTGTTAGCATTATTCTATTCCTGCCAATGTGACACCTATTGTGTTATCTGTCAGGAAGAAAGGGATTTCTTTTAGTCTGTCTTTCATTTACATTCTTAAACTTTTATTCTTAAAACTATTCTTTGTATGCAGAAGATGTAAATGTGATGATATAAAAAGCATTATTTCTTATTTGTCTGTTTGCTACCTAATAGATTTCTGATTAGGTGAATTAAAGGAATTTTACTCTATCAGCTGATTAATAAATACAGTGTTAAGCTCAATACTGTATTGGTTTTGATAAGACACTGTGCTCAGATACGGGGATAGTGGGAAAGTTACTTCAATGAGCCTGAAAGCAAACTGGGTCGTCAGACTTTGCCAGTCTCTGACCTGTGAGCTTTCATCTTAAAATCATGTCTGACTGGGAAAACCTCAGTTTGTCACAGGAGCTTTTGAGGCTTGGAAGTTGTACGATACAACTATAGGCGACGCAAAGGGATGGTACCAGGTGTCTGCAAAGTAGATGATTTAGGTCTAAGTCATTGAAGGTTTATTATCTTTTGCTCAAGTCTGTTGTTTCTCAGTGTTATCATTAATCTATGGCAGCGATACTATTTTCCTGAGATGATGTCATTGCTTATTATCTGATGGAAAAGTGGGACTCAGCCTTTCTCTTGCTTCAATAGCATAATGTAATTCAATCAGAACAGCATGAAAGGAACAGAAATTTTAAATGTCACTCGCAAAATCCTTCAATGTTGGTATTTTATAAATATACTAATGCAGCTGAACTAATTTAAGCCTGTGCTAACATTGCCCCATGAAGCATATCGAGTGTTTAATTGCAATGCACAGAGAACAAATAATGAGAATAAGTTACCCAAATTATTTCATTATAAAATAATTAATGCAATGGGCAATTAAAGTATGCATTTAAGTGTAGTCATTACATTGTCATTCAAAATTACCTAAGCTAAGGTTAAAGGTGTTATTAAAAACATTAATTTAATTTGTTATATAAAAGGCAGATAATTATCATAAAATATTGCAAATGATAATGAGAAACACTTTAATGAAGTCTTGGTTTAATTAGCGGGGGTATTATTATTTGCCTGTGGGTAAAACGGCAGACTATTAATATATTTTCTTTTCATTATGATTAGAGAATTAGAAAGTTATTTAACAACTTATATGATGAAATATAGGCTTACATATATATCTTTGGGATGGTAACTCATTTTGCTCACTACAGATCTATGATATTATAAAATTTATATGTTTCACAGATATTTCCCATACGATGGAGATATTTTTAAAACATGTTCAAGTAAAATACTATTTTCTAAAGGAACAGTATTTCTTGTTTTTTCTAAAGATGAATTGACAAATAGATGCTTATGTCACAAGACATTCTATGCAGTGCTTATAGTATATTTTCATGATTAACTTAGGCATTGCCTGAGTTCTTTCATCAGACGTTTTTGGATGCCAAGGCAAGAAGCTCATTTAACTCTCTAAAATCCATCTATTCATGCATAGTAACAGGTGGCTGAAGAAGGGCAAATAAAAGAATTATGTTTTCCATTAATCGATTCATTCATCATGAGTTCTGCAAAAGCGCTGAATATGACTACGTTTTCCTATGCTTTTCTGAAAATACTTGTCTGCCGAAATTTCTCTCATGAGTCAGTGAGCCAGCTGGCAATTCCTACTGAGCATATCAAAGCTCTGTAGTACTTTGTCATTTTTTCCTATTTTCTTCACACTTAAGGAGAAATTATATTTATTTTGCTGTACTGTAAAAACTTTTTACACAGGCTTCTGCTAGTAGTTTCTAATTTGATTGCATATTTCTTAGGCTCCATTTTCTCCCTAAAGAACGTAACTATATTTTAAATAGAATTAATGAAGAAAGATACACAATGAGTATCATTTTTTCATTGGATATCTCAGTTTTGTCAGTTTTGTGAGGCACCTAGCTCAACAAGGAACATGGAGAGATGAGGTCACTGATTATCCAGAACAAAGCATTTAAATTTTGTTCTCGGGATTTTAGAGTTTGATGGTACATATAGTGCACATTGCTGTGCTCTTAAAGGAGAAGTTGCTTGACATTTAAGAGGATTTATAGGAAGAATACTAGAAATTGATAAGATTATATGTTGACACCTCAGTGATACCTAAGATGCATGTATGTGTGCACTAACAGCCAGATTAAGCACTTTGATTTACCATGTAAGATTCCTCCTTCCCTTGGTCCATTATCATCTGAGTAGTGTCAGAATAAGCTGCTTTTTAGCCTACATAGATGTCTTCCAGCAGCACTTTTATATGGATCAAAAAGTATACTTTTGGAAGGTATCTCATCCTCATATCAAATGTCTGTGCTTTGATTTGCTTTGATACTTTGGTAAGTACAAATGCTCCTCCTTTATGACAAATCTAACAGGAAAGATGCACTACAAGTGATTGTTGTCCTTGAGTAGGTGTCAACTGTACAGCACCAGACCAAAGTCAGTCCAAGGTAAACCCTTTGAAGTATGGAGATTATAGGTATCAGGTCCTCAATATAGAAGTTTTCAGTCTGTGTGGGTCATTTGTTCTCCCAGATCCACATTACTTGCTCACGTAGAGATAGCCTATGCTTCAATATGACATGTGCTTCAGATATTTATCTGGGCATAGATCTCCACATCACTGTTTGCCAAACAGCACAAATGTGCTCTGTTCTTACACACAGCTGGGTACCTTCCAGCTAGAGTTACAGTGCGGTGTAAATTCTGATGTAGTATCCCTAGTTGAATAAACTAAACCACACTCAAATTGCCTCAAAGCTGATAACAAGGTTAGGGGAAAACCTCGAAGAGTCTGGGTTAGCTTTGTAGTGGTAGAAATTTTCACTTTCTGATAAAGGATCAGCATTTTACTTGGTACTCATGGTTCAATTAATGAGAGAGATTGCTACTAACAGTCCTCTTAAGGCAGCAGGTTTTCAGGTTTTTTAGTTGTAGACATAAAAATTTTCCTAGACTGTTAAAAATTGTTTCATGTCAGAGACTAGAACTAGATAAAGTGCATGACCTGTTGCATGAGATATAATTAACTTAGGAGCAGCATGGCTATATCTGAAGCAATAGAAAGCAATTTTCTTGAGAAAGGTTGAAAAAATCCATATTGATCAGTACTAAGTAGTAAAAATTTATTGCAATGTTGTCAGTTGCCTTATTCCAAATCAATACAAATCTCACCAAAAGCTTCTTAAATGCAATAAGAATCTGACAAGACCTTTTTGTCACAGATTAGCGTTCCAGCAATGAAAAGGCCCCCAAGGAAAACTGTCTCTGACCAGAATGCCAGTTGTATCCCATTTCAGCAGTACTCCTTTTGGTATAGGATATCATATTTGGCATTTTGGAACCCTGAAGAAAAGCTTAATGTTTTATCAGTTAACTAATTCAAATGTTAAGAAATGCTTAAAGACCTCAGAATTTTGACTGTTTTTATCAAATTGCAAATGTAGTTAATTTTCAGAAGAAAAAAGTCAGCCACCAGAATAAGAATGAAAGATTGGATATAACGAATGTTCTTTCTGTTTACAATTTGAAAAAACCCAAACCTTTCATGAGAAAGCAACTTCAGTCAGACTAAGATCCTGTGGTAGGACTGCTGAAATTAGCACATACTGGTATGAGAGTAATACTTTTCTTCTTAGATTAGCATTCATGTAAACAAGAATTAGTATCACATTCAGAACAATTTCAACTCCACCGTAACATAGATTTAGATGTTGGTAAATTATCTTCCCAAAGCAGCACAATCAAATTTCAGGTAGGAAAGTACTAAAACAACATCCCCTGTGCTTCTAGAACAAAGATGTTTTTGGAATTCTGTCTGTACTAGCATTTCATCAATTAATTGTAATTACCATAGTAGTTTGCATGAAAAGGGCTATTTTAGTTATTAAGTTATCATGTCCTTCATTATTTCTGCAGAAGACATACACACACATTCATTAAAAATCAATGGATCTAGACTTAATAATAAGTACCTACTTAGCATGTTCCAAATCAGGTATATTTCAAAGCTTAAAATAACTTCTTGATTTCACTGGGGGCTGAGGACCTGAATGCCTGCAAGCAACACAAATTCTATTGAAAGACAATGGCATTTTAGATCCTAAATCACTTAGAAGCTGTAAAAAAATTACATAGATTTCTGTCCTTTGTGTAAGATAGTGTTTGTGCAGTAACATGATTTAGCTTTTTATCCCTAGCTCTTTCAAAATATGCTTGCCAACATCCTGAGTGTGCGCTACATTGGTGTATTCACTTATGCTAAGTCAACCCACACTTTTAGAACCAGACATTCATCTCACTTAAAAGACAGCAAATAATAGGAGGAAATTGCTTCCTAAACCTTCTCTTGGGTGTTTCTAGTGATACAAGTGCTTGCTGCTGTGCTCCACCAGAAATTGTTGTCTTAAATGCTTGCTCTCAACCAAGACAACAAGGCTACCTCATTTCCTAGGCAGAGTCTAATGAAGACTGTCCACCAACTAACAAAAGATAACTGGCTATATAGAGGGCTAGGACTACTTTCTGGTTAAGCTCCTTTGTACTATTTTGTCAACTATTTAGTAGTTTTCTCCTAATAAAAAATTTCTGCATTAATCATTACTTATAAACATGAGTAACAAAAAAGCAGACGAGGCAGTGAGTGCATCTATAAATTAAAATATAGGATAATATTGAACAAAGGCCTGCAGAATAGAGGACAAATTCTCCAGAATGCAGAGTTCCAGAGTAATTAGATCTCTAAAAAAACAAACAAACAAAAAAAGAGAAAATATTAATAAAGCAAGTGAAAATTCTGTAAAGGAGAATATATATAAATTAGCTTTCTTTTATCTTGGTGCTGAACCTCTAGAGTGGCTAACAACAGAGCTGGAATTGTCTTTCCCAAATATGCAAATTTGGAATCTTTCTGGAACCTTTCATCTTTTCTGAGTTTGCAGTCAGGAAGGAACCAAAGCCGAGAATCACACTTCCAATATATTCTTAAACATAGAAAAAATTATTCCACTTATTAAGTTACAAAATGTAAATACATCAGTGCTTATGTTTTCATTGGTGCGGAATACCATGGTGGAGAGGATCAGTAATCCACAGAACACACAGGAATAAGCTGGCCCAAAAGCAACTGAAGAAAAAAGGAAACAGTAAGGTGAAAATGGAATTGTATTTAAGATGTGGAAACAGACTGAAGTGATGTCTGGCATTTGGAAAGAGATGCTGCATTTACAGGAGCAAAATTTATTTTCAAAAGTTCACAGGGTGGTGGTGGGAATAAAACAAACAAACAAAAAACCCCAAAAACCCAACCTTCAGAATTCAGAAAGTAACTTAATCATTAGTTCTGTCTTAGCAGGTTAACCATCACATGCAAGTGGTGCTAGTGTCTGGTAGCATGAGAACTCTTTCCATTTGGCCCCAGAGCCACTTTAAACACAACAGATGAAATCTCATGCAGTTCTCCACGGAGTTCTTGGCTGCAGAAACCATCCTTTCAGCTACCACCTCTGACTGCCTGATTCCTGGTGGTTAAGGTCGTCCTCTGACTTTTTCTATGCAAACTACCTGTAGTTTAAACTACTTGGTCCAACCCAGCATTAAAAGAAGTCAGCAATTACTGGTCTTACATGAGAGGCAGCAACATTTCCATATTGCTGCAGTTTTAAGTGCTTTTCATCTCCTGCCTAAGATGATAGGCAAACCCATTTATTTAATTTTACACTGGAACAGAGTAGGAGAGGAATAGTCACTTGGGCAGGCAACAGTTTAGTTGGATGAAGGAAGTACAGTCACAGAAAATTCCAAGTCTGGTGCTAAATCAGCTTAGCTTAGTTTAGTGATAGACAATATTAGACAAATTATCTTGGCTAGTTTTAGCTGAAAAGTAATGCAGAAAGCTGTTAAGAAAATGACAGCAAGAATTTAACATCTGAGATGTTGACAATTCATCAGTGACTTATGGGCCTTTTAATGTCTACATATTCACATTAAAAGAGTCAGAACTAATTTTCATTCTAAATTATATGAACAATTTACAAAGAGAAGAGAGGTTGAAAGCAATTGCTAGCATTCAGGCTGATTGTCATGCTTTTTTTCATCATTTGTCATTTTTGTGGTCTTTTTTTTCACAAGTGTGTAATGGGTGTATCTTTGTACAAAACAAAATCACTTCCAGACTCAGTCCTTAAGTCAACTGTAATGTAAATGAAGGAAAAGATACTGTAGCTTTATTTTACATATTATTTTTATTCATCCTGTTGAAAACAGAATTCTTACGCTGAAGTCAATAGCAAAACTCTCTGCGGAGCAATATACTATTTGCCTGGGTTTAACATTTCTGTTTTTAGCTAGCATGAGGAAGTTCAATGAGGAAGTGAGACCTTGGTGTGGCTTCAGGGCAACAGTGAGACCTTGGTGGGACTTCAGGGTGACAGAGGTATGCCTCAGAGGACATTGATTGGTGAGAATAGACCTTTCCCTGTTCCCAGCATTATTTGGGATCTAGTTTCCAGCACATTTTTTACATTTCCAGTGCATTTATGGGATGTTGCTGATGATTTGTAATGTTCTCAACAGTTTTCCTGTCACTATAAAAGCAATGCTTGATTTTAGTAGGTAGAATAGGGAGATAGTGTAGAAAAATGTATGAAAAATCATTATTTACAAACCTGTCAGCCTGACCTCTGTACTAGGGAAGATTATGGAACAGTTCATCTTGAAAGCACTCACACGGCACATAGAAGACTACTGGGGATCAGGCTCAGCCAGCATGGGTTCATGAAAGGCAGGTGCTGCTTGACCAAGCTGATCTCCTATGACCAGGTGACCCACCTAGTGGATGAGGGAAAGGCTGTGGATATTGTCTACCTGGACTTTAGTAAAGTCTTTGACACCATCTCCCACATAATTCAGCCAGAGAAGTTGTCTGCTCATGGCTTAGACAGGTGCATTCTACACTGGGTTAAAAACTGTCTGGATGGCCAAGCCCAGAGTCTTGAGGTGCACAGAGTTAAATCCATTTGGTGGCTGGTCACAAGCAGTGTTCCCAAGGGCTCAGTTCTGGGGCCAGTCTTGTTTAATGCTCTTATCAATGATCTGGATGAGCTATATAGATCTGGATGAGAATATAGATCACAGCAAAACGGAGTAAACACAGTTCCTACATAGAAGATGCAAGAAGAAATTTATTCAAAGTGTTAATCCAGCCCATTTCATTGTAGTCAATAGTGGATATGCAGAAATGGTCTTGAGAGAGATATTTAGTGGGAGGGAGGATTGCAGAGACAGCTCTTTTATTGACTGCTGCTCTCATGGAACAAAACACAGAAAAGAGGATTTTTCTAAGGCATTTGTAAGCCATGACTGTCTCTTTAGATGGTTTTGTTGTGTTAAAGGCTGGATTATGGAAGCATCCTTATGTTCTGTAATGAATTTAAAAAAGATTTGCTGCCTTGGACAACAGGAAGTCATGCAGTCCAATACTAAGTAACATCTGCTATGTACTTTTGTGCCACTTGATGACTGTAAAACAAGTAGTGAGGATCTATTGAAAAGGAGGCAGATTTCAAGGTCCAGAATATAAGAACAGCTAACAGATGTTTTGGTCATATGGTTAAACTAAAAAAATACATTTTGTTACTCGTGTCTGAGGCAGCAAATTAGACCAGAATTTATGACTTAACAAACTTCTTAATAGTAATTTGCTTAAAAACCTTGACAGGATACAAAGCAACATGACAAATAAATCTCTTATTCCTCTCATGAAGTAATTCTATTTTATGTGTTTGTGAATGAATCCTCAATTTTAACTTGGCTGACCCAAGCACTTCTGTCAGATACCCAGATTTTCTATGCATCCATTAAATTAATTAAAACTGGGGCCTTACACTTGGTTTATATAATTTTAATATGTATCTTGTGTTATCTTCTGCTATGTCTAGTACTTCAGTAAGGAAATGGGAACATAGCCTGGTTGAATGCTTTTCATGTAGCTAGGAAATTTTTACTACTTCTTCATATTAAACACTCCCTTTAGCAGTAAGACTTCATTTGACCATTCTAATTAAAGCTCGTTGTCTTTGATTGACAAAGCAATTGTAGAAAGCCATGAGTGCATTCTCCAAGTTTCTCTGAAATTTCAGAGAAGCAGGAACCTGAAGTGTTTCACGGTAAGGCTGTTAGAAAATGCAGATGAGTTCAGTCATTTGTTTTTAAGGAGCTGTCACTGCTCATGAAGGCCTTCAGATAGCCTCGTTACTTTTGACACTGTTGTAGGAGTGCAAAAGGTCTCTATGCAGTCCACAGTGCCTATTGCCTGATGGGATGCACTGAGAGTTTCAAAATATCCAAAGTTTCCAAATATGATTGGCTTTCTGGACTGAAAATTCACACTGCTGGGTCATGTTGAGCTTCTCATCACTCAACACCCCCAAGTCCTTCTCTGAAGGACTGGTCTTCATCCATTCTCTGCCCAGCCTGCATTTGTCCTTGAGATTGCCCTGACCCAAGTGCAGGACATTGCACTTAGTCTTGTCAAACTTCATGATGTTCACACAAGCCCACCTCTCAAGCCTGTCAAAGTCCCTTTGGATGGCACCCCATCCTTTCAGCATGTCGACTGCACCACGCAGCTTGGTGTCATTGGCAAACTTGGCTGAGGGTACGCTTGATCCCACTCTCTATTTTATCAACAAAGGTGTTAAACAACATTGATCCCAAGAAGAACACCACTTTATAAAGGGTAGAAGACCATAAAGGGTAGAAGATCCCAGAACTAAAAGAAAATGTGGATATTTGTTTAACATTGTTGCTAGGTTATCCCATTACAATTTGTGAAACATAATTCAATTGCTCAAGTACTGCTGCACCCTTAAAAAATTATTCCCTTGCCACATGGGGATTCTTACAAGAGGGTGATCCAGACAGCCCAGCTGAAGTGCCTCTATGCAAATGCATGCAGCTTGGGCAATAAACAGGATAAATTAAGGGCCACTGTGCTGCTGGAAAGCCATGACATAGTGGTTATTACTGAAACTTGGTGGGATGATTCCCATGACTGGAACGTAGGGGTAGATGGTTATAAGCTGTTCAGGAAAGACAGGCAGGGTAGGAGGGGAGGAGGTGTCACCCTCTACATCAGTAACCAGCTGGAATCCATGGAGTTACATATGAGGAAGGACGATGAGCCAGTTGAGAGTGTATGGGTTAAGATTAAAGGGAAGACAGGTGAAGGTGATGTTACAGTAGGGATCTGTTACAGGCCACCTGACCAGCAGAGCCAAGCAGATGAGGCCCTCCATAGGAAGACAGAAATGGCTTCGTGTTCACAGGTGTTGGTCCTTGTAGGGGATTTTAACCACCCTGACATCTGTTGGAGAGAGAATACAGCAAGGCACCAGCAATCCAGGGTGTTCCTAGAATGTGTAAAAGACAACTTCTTTCTCCAAATGGTAGAGAAACCAACAAGGAAAGAGGCTATGCTGGACCTTGTTTTGATAAACAGGGAAGGGCTGGTGACTGGTGTAAAACTTGGGGACAACCTTGGCTGCAGTGACCACGAAGAGATAGAATTTAAGATTCTTAGATCAGCTAGGAGGATGTAGTCCAAGCTTATGACCCTGGACTTTAGGCATGCATACTTTGATCACTTCAGGGATCTGCTGGCCAAAGTGCCATGGGACAAAGCCCTAGAGGGTAGGGGTCCCAGGACAGCTGGTCACTATTCAAGGATCACCTTCTCTGTGTTCAGGAGCAAACTATACCAGCAAAGAGAAAGGCAGGAAAGAATGCTAGGACATCTGCCTACATGAACAAGGAACTCCTGGACATTCTGTCACGCAAAAAGGAACTCTACAAGGAGTGCAAAGGAAGACAACTAGAATGGGGGGCATACAAGGAAGCAGCAAGAGACCTGGTTAGAAAAGCTAAAGCTCACTTAGAATTAAATCTAGCCAGGGAGATTAAGGGAAATGCCCCAAATTTCTATAGCTATATGAATGGCAAGAAAAAGACTAGGGAAGGTGTGGGCCCCCTCAGAAAGGAAGCGGGAGAACTGGTGGCAAGTGATGCTGAGAAGGCTGAGGTCCTCCATGACTTCTTTTCCTCAGTCTTCATTGGCAAGGGCTCCAGCCACACCCCCGGAGTCACAGAAGATGATGGCAGGCGTTGGGTGAAAGAACTGCCCAATGCAAGTAAAGATCAGGTTTGTGACCATCTGATGAACCTGAAAGTACACAAGTCCATGGGACCTGACTGGATATACCCACGGGTGCTGAGGGAACTGGTGGATGAGGTTGCTAAACCACTATCTATTATATTTCAAAAGTCATGACAGTCTGGTGAAGTCCCCACTGACTGGAAAAATGGAAATGTAACCCCCATATTCAAAAAGGGAAACGTGGATGAACCTGGGAACTACAGTCCACTCAGCCTCACTTCTGTGCCTGGTAAGATCATGGAGTGGATCCTCCTGGAGGCACTACTGAGGCAGATGACTAACAATGAAATGATTGGCTACAACCAACATGGCTTCACCAAGTGCCAGTCATGCTTGACTAACCTCATGGTGTTCTATGAGAAGGTCACAAGAGCAATAAACAGGGGAAGAGCAACCTACGTAATTTAGCTGTACCTGAGCAAAGCCTTTGACACTGTCCCACTTGACATCCTGGTCTCCAAGCTGGTGAAATATGGATTTGATGGATGGACAATTCAGTGGATAAAGAACTGGCTTGACGGCCTCTACCAAAGAGTGGTTGTCAATGGGTCGGTATCCAAGTGTAGACCAGTGACAAGTGGAGTCCCTCAAGGATCAGCACTGGGACTAGTCTTGTTTAACATCTTTGTCAGCGACGTGGACAGTGGCATTGAGTGAACCCTCAGCAAGTTTGCTGATAATACCAAGCTGTGTGGGGCGGCTGGCACACTGGAGGGAAGGGATGCCATCCAGAGGGACTTTGACAGGCTGGAGAGGTGGGCCCATGCCAACCTCATGAAGTTCAACAAGGCCAAATGCAAGGTCCTCTATCTGGGTCAGAGCAATCCCAAGCACCAATATAGGCTGGGCAGTGACTGGCTTGAGAGTAGCCCTGAAGAAAAGGCCTTGGGGTTGCTGGTGGATGAGAAACTCAACATGAGCCATCAGTGTGCTCTTGCAGCCCAGAGAGCCAATCATATCCTGGGCTGCATCAAGAGAAGCATAGCCAGCAGGTCGAGGGAGGTGATTCTCCCCCTTTACTCCACTCTTGTGAGGCCTCACCTGGAGTACTGCGTCCAGTTCTGGAGCCCCTATTACAGGAAGGATATGGATGTGCTGGAACATGTCCAGAGAAGGGCCACGAGGATGATC